>CAEFZP010001472.1:0-23335 GCA_903064625.1 Mallotus villosus
TATATATAAACGTCTAAGGTGTCTGAGAGAGCTAGTGAAATACGGAGTGTGCTCTGTCATGGAGGGTGGAATCGTAGGAATCGGCTTGTGTGGGTTAGGCCCTTGAAGTGTGTGTCGGGGTGCGTGGGTGGGGTGTGTGGGACTGCGTGCTGTGCTGTTAAGAGAAGTCAGATGTGTCTTTGGCGGATGGTGCTGTAGCCTGACAGAGGCAAAGCCGGTGAAACTGGGCTGTTTTCTCTCTACAGACATCCCGTCTCTCTCTCCATTTCCTCCCTCTCTTACTGTACCGCCCTTCCCTCCACATTCTCCACTCAAGTCTGTCTCCCTCGGCCTTTTCCTTCTCCATCACATCTCCTCCCTCACACATCTGGACACATCTTATTTCTCGCCATATCTCTTTCCTCTCTCGCCCAAACAAACAGCTGTCTTCTCACCCACACGCGCTCCATCCCTCCTCCTCCTTCTACGACAGTCTCCATTTTATTTTGTTTCCCCCACAAACCAGCCCTTTTTCATTTGGCTGAGAAGGTACCATTACTACGTCTCTCACACTCCAGAACGAGGCCCTCTTTGATGCCTTCTCGATCGGGCGGTCGGACTCGTATCAGAGTAGGGTCCGCCATTCACTGCTGCTGTCTGCATACGCGGGAGACCCAAGTGCGTGGTGCGTGCGTGTGTGTCAGTAAGAGGGAGAGAGGGGAGACAGAATCCAGCCGTATATTGGAAGACGGAGGCGCGTGTGACACTCGGCGCTAAGCAGCTGAATGTGGGTCTAAAGAATGTCATGCTGATATGTCACTCCTGTCCGCCTGCCGACTCTTCCTCCCCAGAGAGGGGATTTGAGGAGGTGGGTCAGGGGGGAGGGCTGTGAGGCCCCTTCGGGGAATAAGGCTGGCCCTCTCAGCTGTCCGTCAACCAGGCCACTGGAGGCAAGCTCCGGAAGACGCCCGGGAGGAGAACGGGGCTCACTGTCATCGGCACCCCACGCCACCTCCCCTTCCACTCCACGTCACGCCCGAGCCCCATGCGGGTTGTGGGGAGAGAGAGAGGGAGGGAGGGAGGGAGGGAGGGAGTAGGATTAGATCCTGGTCAGCGGGGGGGGGAGGGAGGCTCACTCTCCCCAGCTTTGATCAACAGACAGCCCGTCCCTAATGCCAGCCGACATCGCCCACGCCGAGCGTCCCGGCAGCTGCGGGTCAGAACGCCGTTGTCTCTCCCTGTCCAGCCTCCCCCGCAGCGGGCCAGCCCCCGTGCGCCTTCAACGCGCCTCAGAACGGGGGGGGAATCTGGAACGGACTCCGTTCGCCATCGCGCCCCTGCTCCCCCGCGCCCGCTGAGAGGATTAGCATTACTTCTCCTCACACGTGTGGCCATTCAATTCGGTGGAAATTCGAACGGCGTCGAACCGGTGCGTCCGTCGCTGGCGTGAACGCTCAGCGGGACGATAACGTGTTCGGCGTCGTGTGTTTTATGGACTCTGCCGTGTGAAAGGTCCAAAGTTTGTGGGGACTCGATCCTTTTTCGCCCGAGCAGAAGTGAAAGCTTCGTCGTGGCTGTGCTCTGCAGATAAGATAAGGGAAAACGTCTGGACGGCCATTGCCAGAGCGCTGTGAGGCTTCCACTGCTTCTCGCCTGGGTCCCTTTTACCGCTATCTGAAACCGTACCTCTGAATTGGGATGATACCGTTTACCGTCAGAGTATTTGCGAGGCTGAAGGGCCCTGGTTCGAGGCCCAGTTGGGGATCCAAATTCAGTGGGTCTCTCGGCTCTGGGGGAATTCCCCTACATAGCAGGCCGGTCAAAGTCATTAACATGCTGGCTTATTGTATTCAGCTGTTGCACCTGGGATTAATGAGCCAGAGCATGGGAATGAAGGGGCAGTCAGTCACCTGTGCTGCTCTATGCTCTCGCACACATCGAAAACCAAATACTCGTCATCTATCTATCATACTCAGCTAGAGGTTCCCTCGCTCAGTTCTACCTTAATCATTTACTAGAGTACTTATCTCCGTTACACCTTTTATGTCTCTTCGCTGCTGTGACGTTGTTATCTGTATGATGTTGTGGGTGCTACTATGTTTTAAAAGACGTCCACTGTTATTGAGTCTCTATCTGCTATATAGAGCTCGATAGAGATGAGAGATATGTAGCGGGCGCGTGAGAGACCTATGAGCTGTATCATAACCAACTATACAAATATACTATTGTATCTATATCTCTCGATGTAGCTCTATACTATATATTCTATCCGATATCGCTCTATATCTCTCTCTCTCTCATCTAGGTCTCTCTCTCTCCAACTCTACTGTCTCGTATAGTATTGCTATCTTTATCAGTGGTCTATTCCTACTATAGCTCTCTAACAACAGTCTCCACATTATGTATCTCATCTATCTATCTAGTCTCTATCTAAATCGATCTCTCTCACACACCGCGACTCTATCTCGATATCTTATATCGATCTCTCTCTCGATCTCTCGATATCTCTATCTCTATCTCTTCTCTATGGCTGTTCGTATGTCTATCTGGTCATCTTCTCTACCAATACATCGCTCTTTCTCTATTTATCTGCTGTCTATCTCTCCCTCTACTCTCTACTCTCCCCTCTGTCTCTCTCTCTCATCTCTCTCTCTCTCTCTCTCCTCTGTCTGCCAGTGCCACTGCGTTCACAGGGCCCTGCATGTGACACAGAGCTGAGCCACAAAACACCCCGGACGCCCGCTGCAGCCTCCGCCATTCCAGGGCTCGTTAAATTTTAAACAAAACAAAAGGAGGGAGAGAGCTCGAGCGAGAGAGAGAGGAAGAGAGCGAGAGAGAGGAAGAGAGCGAGCGAGCGAGCACGTGAAGCTGGGGGGGGAATGCGCAACAACATCAGAATCTCATTCATTCACTCTCCTCCTTCAGGCCCTCCAGTCCCCGCAGTGGAGTCTGGGGGCCATCACATACCTTTACCTCTCTCTCTCTCTCTCTCGCTCCATTCACCCTATCTCTTCTCTTGCTCCCCTCTATTCTCTCTCTCTCTCTCTCTATCTCTCTCTCTCTCTCTCTCTCTCTCTCTACTCGTTCCATTCACCCTCTATTCTCTTGCTCCCTCTATTCTCTCTCTCTCTCTCTCTCTCTCTCTCCTCCTCTCTATCGCTCGCTCAATTCACCCTCTCTCTTCTCTTGCTACCCTCTATTCTCTCTCTCTCTCTCTCTCTCTCTCTCTCTCGCTCCATTCACCCTTCTCTTCTCTTGCTCCCTCTATTCTCTCTCTCTCTATCTCTCTCTCTCTCACCGCCCTTGCTCTTTCTATCTCTATTGCTCTCTCTCACTCCCTCGCTCTTTCTTCTATTGCTCCACTCGCCTCCTTCTCTTCTCTCGCTCCTCCTTTGTTTCTCTCTCTATCTCTCTCTGTCCCTCACCATCACGAGGGAAGACTTCACTCTCCCGAGGGTCACCTCCCAAAACGAGACCACACAAACAGATGGAGGGGACTGGAGCTAGAAAACTGCCATCACCAAAGCACCCGCCCCCGAAAACAACAACTCCCAGCAGCCCGGGAGAGTCTCCTCAGACGATCCCCGTGTGTCGCGTCGCACTAAAGCTTAATGTCTGTCATTAGCCGCAGTGATGAAACGGCAGTTTGGTATCCACAGAGGGGGTTGTGGTGTGTGTGTGTGTGTGTGTGTTGCTCCTCCTCCTCGTCAGGAGAGGTTAATGGAGAACGAGTCAGGGAAGGGAGCTGGCACCGTGGTTACGGGCGGGGCCCACGGGATCAGCACAATCCTGTCACCTTTCACCTTCGGACATGCAGTGCGCCCTGCTTATCAGGAACGCACGCTATTAAAAGATCCACCGCTGGGCTGTCCCAGACACGCACACCCACACGCACACCCACACACACACACACACACACACACACACACACACACACACACACACACACACCCACACACACCCACGCCCAAGAGGGGAGCAGTGCTGAGATAGAGAACTAGGCGGGCTGGGCGGGGTGGGATGAGGGCGGGGGAGTGGTGGGGAGGGGGGGGCTGGGTTTCATACGTGTGTGTGACATACTGTACTCGACTGTTGCTAGGACCGTCGTAAAGCCCAGAGGGTCAGGTTCCTCGTTGTGTGAACGCGGACAAAACCCGCGTCTGTGACCTGTGGCTGGCCCCGAGGGCCTGTGGCTGGCCCCCCGATGGCCTGTGGCTGGCCCCCCGATGGCCTGTGGCTGGCCCCTGAGGGCCTGTGGCTGGCCCCCCGAGGGCCTGTGGCTGGCCCCTGAGGGCCTGTGGCTGGCCCTGAGGGGCCTGTGGCTGGCCCCCGAGGGCCTGTGGCTGGCCCCCCGAGGGCCTGTGGCTGGCCCCTGAGGGGCCTTGTGGCTGGCCCCTGAGGGCCTGTGGCTGGCCCCTGAGGGCCTGTGGCTGGCCCCCGAGGGCTGTGGCTGGCCCCGAGGGCCTGTGGCTGGCCCCTGAGGGCCTGTGGCTGGCCTGCTTGGCTTTATGACCTGAGGGAAGGAGGGGAGGGATCATGAGGCAGAGGCAAAGAGGATGACATTGAGAAAAGGAGGCGAGGGGAAGTCTGACAATAGTCACCTCAGTGGAGCGAGGGAGGCAGAGAGAAGGAGGTTCTGTCCCTGGAACAGGGCCAGGAGAAGATGAGGAAAGGAGAGGTTAAGGAGAGAGAGAGAGAGGAGAGAGAGAGAGAGAAGAGTCAGATGGAAACACTGTCTGGGGTCTGGATGGCAAATGTCCTTGTTTCGTTTCTGTCAGTGGTCGGCATTATCAGCGCAGCGTCACAAATGAACAGGGAAAGCCAAGACGACAGCCAGGAGTCACCGCAGGGTCATTAATCATGGCGAGCGCACGCGCACCTGCACTCTCAAACGGCCTCGTTAACAATGGGCCCACCGTTTTGCCAAACCCCACCATCACAGCTTCACATCAACCAGGGAACTGACTCCTGTGTAGAGATTGTAGAGATTTGGCTGGTCATACTCACCATGCCTCACTGTGCCTCACACTGCCTCACTGTGCCTCACACTACCTCACCCTGCCTCACTGTACCTCACCCTAGCTCACTGTGCCTCACTGTACCTCACCCTAGCTCACTGTACCTCACACTGCCTCACTGTACCTCACCCTAGCTCACTGTGCCTCACTGTACCTCACCCTGCCTCACTGTGCCTCACCCTGCCTCACTGTGCCTCACTGTACCTCACCCTAGCTCACTGTACCTCACACTGCCTCACTGTTCCTCACCCTGCCTCACTGTTCCTCACCCTGCCTCACTGTAGCTCACACTGCCTCACTGTTCCTCACCCTGCCTCACTGTTCCTCACCCTGCCTCACTGTAGCTCACCCTGCCTCACTGTTCCTCACACTGCCTCACTGTTCCTCACACTGCCTCACTGTGCCTCACACTACCTCACCCTGCCTCACTGTACCTCACCCTAGCTCACTGTGCCTCACTGTACCTCACCCTAGCTCACTGTACCTCACACTGCCTCACTGTACCTCACCCTAGCTCACTGTGCCTCACTGTACCTCACCCTGCCTCACTGTGCCTCACCCTGCCTCACTGTGCCTCACTGTACCTCACCCTAGCTCACTGTACCTCACACTGCCTCACTGTTCCTCACCCTGCCTCACTGTTCCTCACCCTGCCTCACTGTAGCTCACACTGCCTCACTGTTCCTCACCCTGCCTCACTGTTCCTCACCCTGCCTCACTGTAGCTCACCCTGCCTCACTGTCCTCACACTGCCTCACTGTTCCTCACCCTGCCTCACTGTACCACAGTTAACCTCATTTTATTATGACTTATCTAATTTAACTTCCTGTAGACAGGCCCTCATCTTCAGCACAAACCTGACCGAGAAAGGGGAAAATGAAGTGCAATGAGTGCAGGTGTCATGCTGTTGGCGGTGGTGTTGGGCCCTACATGATGCAGAAAACACTGGATGTGAATGACTTATACTGCAGATTAGTACTTCTTCCAGCTGGGGCAGTGTGTCTGTCCCCAGTGTTCCGGTGTTGGCTACAGTAGGTGATGTATATTTATACGAGGTTGAAGGGCTCTCTACGTTATAATCAGTATGCAGGGATGAAGGCCAGAGTTTGAATGTCGGAACCTTGGCTGTGGACTGGTGTTCACTACGTGTGTGTGTGTGTGTGAGAGAGAGAGAGAGAGAGTCTGATGTAAGCAGTTCAGGCTTTAAGAGCCTGCTACATCATTTATGTGTCACCCTCCCTGGACCACAGTGACCCATGACTGTCAACAGGGTATCCTTGAGCCTGATGGCTGGGCTGGAGGGAGGGGCTAGAAGGCTGGAGGACTAGAGGGCTGGAGGACTGGAGGGAGGGGCTGGGGGGACTAGAGGGCTGGAGGGAGGGGCTGGGGGACTAGAGGGCTTGGGGGGCTAGAGGGCTGGGGGACTAGAGGGCTGGGGGTTAATGGAGGGGGGCTAGGGGGACTAGGGGGTTGGGGCTGGAGAGGTCAAGGGATGGGGGGACTATGAGCTAGAGGACTGGACTTGGACAGGAGACTAGGGTCTAGGCTGTAGACTAGGGTCTAGGCTGTAGACTAGGGTCTAGGCTGTAGACTAGGGTCTAGGCTGGAGACTGGGGTCTAGGCTGGAGACTAGGGTCTAGGCTGGAGACTAGGGTCTAGGCTGGAGACTAGGGTCTAGGCTGTAGACTGGGGTCTAGGCTGTAGACTGGGGTCTAGGCTGTAGACTAGGGTCTAGGCTGGAGACTGGGGTCTAGGCTGGAGACTGGGGTCTAGGCTGGAGACTGGGGTCTAGGCTGGGCCTAGGGCTGGTGCCAGACATGAATGGAGCTGACCAAACGAGCAGGAAGAGAGTGGTGATGCAGGGCAGTGAGAGGCCAGTGGCCTGTCGGGCTCCCAGACATCTGAAATATGCAAACACACACACTGTGGGGTGTTACTCCACACCCTGGGGGTCTGAGCACCGAGCCTTAGATGATCTCTCAGGGCCCTGTGTGTGTGTGTGTGTGTGTGTGTGACCTGTTATGTAACAAGGCACACTGGCCCTCCTGCCAGAGTATTAATAACGCTCAATTCGCACGTGTGTGTGTGTGTAAGCACAGCCTACCACAGTGCAATAACCCTTCATGCTATTTAGTGTGAGGCATTATCGCGTAGATTAGCTCTGTCTTTCGTATCTCTTTCTATTGCCCTCTATCTTTCTCGATCTCGTATCTCTCTCTATCGTGTATATTTGAGAGCTATATTGTAGGGCTCTCGCTATTTCTGTCGTGATGGGCGTAGAGTCGTGCATAGATCGAGAGAGTTGTAGAGAGCATAGTATGATCGAGTGCTCATCTGCTTATCTCTATCTCTTCCTCTGCTCTCTTTCTGTCTTTGCTTTCTGATCTCTATTGCCCTAGCTCTCTTTCTCTCTCTCTCTTTACCTCTCTCTCTCTTTCTCTCTCTCTCTTTCCCCCCTATCTCTCCTTCTGTCTTTCTTTCTCTCTCTCTCTCTCGGTCTCCTTCTCTCTCTCTTTCCTTCTCTCTCTCTCTCTCCCCGTCACTCTCTCTCTCTCTCCCCTGTCACTCTCTCCCTCCCCGTGTCCTTCCCAGATCAGCACACACCTCAGCACACAGCCTGTCACTTCCTGCGAGTCAGGGCGTGACCTCACCCACGTGACCTCACACACGTGCCCTCACACACGTGCCCTTACCTGTAGGGCTCACCTCGCTGCACGACAGAGACACGGCCGGGTCACAGCCCCGACCCAGAGTGCACCTGGGCCCGGCCTGGCCGTTCGCCAAGCCGCGGAAACAGGAAATAAAACAAACCCCGACAGGAACCAGTGGAGGCCTTTGATTGGGCTGTCAACACGAAGGGGGGGGGGAAGCGATGACAAGGCCCGAGAATAGACTGGAGCTGTCAGCCTCAGGGCCGTCGGCCTCAGAGCCGTCTCTGAATGAGCGACACCCCAACGCTGGGCTCGGCTCGGACTGGAATGTGCACACGCAGTATATAGCATGTGGGGCGCTTTTTTCTTCGTGTTTGTGACTAGTGGCACGCTGACATGTTGTCTCTGCCTCAGGCCACAGGAAGTGCCCTTAGCCACAACACACACACACACTTGCTCTCTCTTCCTCTCTCTCCCTCTTCATTTCTGCTTTGCTCCGTAACCCCACACACGCACACACCCACACGCACACCCACAAACACGCAACCACGCACGCTCCTGTGCAAACGCCCTCTGCACACGTGCACAGCCTCCACACAGAGAGCATGGTCACGTGTGTGTTCAGTCACTCTGTACAACAATCAACCTCACACTGACACACACACCTCTATATGAAGAACATTTCTGTCAGAGTGTGTGTGTGTGTGTGTGTGTGCGTGTAATCCCTGGCTCTGTGCTGGCCGATCAAAGGGCTTGTGTTTCCAATGTAAGGTTTCGTAACACGCACGTTACATAAGAGCTGGAGGAGGCCTCGGGAGAAGAGGGGGGAAGAGAGGAGGGAGGGAGGGAGGAAGAGAGGAGGGAGGGAGGGAGGGAGAAAGAGAGGAGGGAGGGAGGGAGAGAGGAGGGAGGGAGAAAGAGAGGAGGGAGGGAGGAGAGAGAGGGAGGGAGGGAGGGAGAAGAGAGGAGGGAGGGAGGAGAGGAGGGAGGGAGGGAGGGAGGGAGGGAGGGAGGGAGGGAGGAAGAGAGGGAGAGAGGAGGAGAGGAGAGGAGGAGGAGCGTAGTGGCACACATCTACGTCAACATCCCACCGTTTATCTGAAGGAGGGAATCACAGGAAATCCTGTAATCTATCTTTCTCTCTCTCTCTCTCTCTCTCTCTCTCTCTCTCTCTCTGGCTGTCTCTGTTTGTCTCTCGCTCACACACACGCTCGCTCACACACACGCCCGCTCACAAACACATCGCACACCTGTCAAAGTGGACATTGCCATAGTGCCAGTCTCCTGGGAGTCCACCCCAGTTGAGGTGTTCAGACTGTGTGGATGGTGTTCAGACGTGTGTGGATGGTGTTCAGACTGTGTGGATGGTGTTCAGGTGGTGTGGATGGTGTTCAGGCGGTGTGGATGGTGTTCAGGTGGTGTGGATGGTGTTCAGGTGGTGTGGATGGTGTTCAGGTGGTGTGGATGGTGTTCAGGTGGTGTGGATGGTGTTCAGGTGGTGTGGATGGTGTTCAGACTGTGTGGATGGTGTTCAGGCGGTGTGGATGGTGTTCAGACTGTGTGGATGGTGTTCAGGCTGTGTGGATGGTGTTCAGACTGTGTGGATGGTGTTCAGACTGTGTGGATGGTGTTCAGGTGGTGTGGATGGTGTTCAGGCGGTGTGGATGGTGTTCAGGTGGTGTGGATGGTGTTCAGGTGGTGTGGATGGTGTTCAGGTGGTGTGGATGGTGTTCAGGCGGTGTGGATGGTGTTCAGGTGGTGTGGATGGTGTTCAGGTGGTGTGGATGGTGTTCAGGTGGTGTGGATGGTGTTCAGGTGGTGTGGATGGTGTTCAGGCGGTGTGGATGGTGTTCAGGTGGTGTGGATGGTGTTCAGAGATACCACAGCAGGGAGGACCAGACCCTGTGGAGTGGCCCCTGCACCCCCCCCTGTAGGTCTCTCCCCAGACCGTGGGGTGATCCCTGCACCCCCCCCTGTAGGTCTCTCCCCAGACCGTGGGGTGACCCCTGCACCCCCCCTGTAGGTCTCTCCCCAGACCGTGGGGTGACCCCTGCCCCCCCCCTGTAGGTCTCTCCCCAGACCGTGGGGGTGACCCCTGCACCCCCCCCTGTAGGTCTCTCCCCAGACCGTGGGGTGACCCCTGCACCCCCCCCTGTAGGTCTCTCCCCAGACCGTGGAGTGGCCCCTGCACCCCCCCCTGTAGGTCTCTCCCCAGACCGTGGGGTGACCCCTGCACCCCCCCTGTAGGTCTCTCCCCAGACCGTGGGGTGACCCCTGCACCCCCCCTGTAGGTCTCTCCCCAGACCGTGGGGTGACCCCTGCACCCCCCCTGTAGGTCTCTCCCCAGACCGTGGGGTGACCCCTGCACCCCCCCTGTAGGTCTCTCCCCAGACCGTGGGGTGACCCCTGCACCCCCCCTGTAGGTCTCTCCCCAGACCGTGGCCCCTGGTAGCTAGTTCACTGCAGAGAGAGACGTCCGTCTACACCGCCGCACTCCACTTTCTTATCCTTGTTCGGTCTATAGATAGAACCCAGTGAGTGTGTGTGACGTGTGTGTGTTCCGCATGGCTAGTCGCCTCACGAGTCGTAACGTGCGCGAGGAAGGAACGCGGATCCTCCCACGACTAAGGATGCCTCGTGTGTGCGAGTGGTGTGTGTGTGTGTGTGTCATGGAGATATCATGTGCCCACCGCTGTGTGTAAGCTGCCGTTACATAAACCCACAGGAGAGCCTCTGTGCGAGAAAGTGGGCCAGAGGAGCGTAAGTCGAACAAAGATTACGCAGCGAGCGCCGAAAGCCCACGTCGGCCCCTCCTTCAGCTCCTCCCCCTCCCCCCGGCTCCACTCTGCGCCACGGCACCCCCGGAGGCGTCGGCCGGCACTGCGCCGGTCCGACCCGATGCTGCTATGCGTTTGCAGCAGGCGGCCGTGTGTTCTCTCCTGCCAGGGGCAAAGGGTCACCGGCCTGACAGGGAACAGACGGCTGCTAACGACCTCTCTCACACGGGACATGGGTCTCTTTCACCGCCGTGAAGAGAGTATGAGGGGTCTGTGTGTGTACGTGTGTACGTGTGTGCACGCGCGTGTGTCCTCCTCCTCCGTGAAGTGATGGAGAGACGAGTCGCAAGGGCTCCGGGACAATCCATCAAACTATGAATTATCCCCTCCCCCCCGGCCCTCCCTCCCCCGTCCTCCTCACACTGACGATTGGAGGGACGTTTCATGGTCACCTGCACCATGGCAACAGATTGGTCCTGTCCCCCCGCTCTTCCTCCGCCCAACGTTAACCAAACGGCCGAGGGGGAGAAGGCGAGGCGAGGAGCTCCCTTCTTGGATGGCGTCCTGGAACGCCGACGCGGGCCCGGCCGCACCCAGGATGCACGGCGTCGATGGCGAGGGAGGACGAACGCAATGTCGAGTCGGCCTCTCCCGGAGGGCCCGTCGGCGCTGCTCCGCTCTCTCCCGGTCGAGAGACATCCCCAGAAGCTGTCACGTTTGACCTCCACGCGACGCCATGGAATGTTCCGGAAACGATATCTTGTTTTAGCACTTAGACAATAAACACAGGCGTAGTGTATACTTATATTGACACGTACGCACGCAGGCATACGCGCACACGCGTTTTTACAGTCGCGGAAGCTCCACCGCAAATCTTCTCGGCGCTCTCGTTGTGTGTGCGAGAGCATCTGGGAACTTTTAAAGAGGGTGTTTGGAGGATTAAGCAGCTACTAATTAAGGATTACGCCTTGGAGAAAGAAAGTGTGGATTTACGAGGTTGAAGGCCATGAGAGCAGGCAGAGACATCTGTTGTTCCGTCTTCCCTTTAGCCTTCACTTACCCAGACGCACACGGAGGAGCAGACATGGCTAGTTGGTGTGGACCGTGAGGTTGTCCCAGGGTTGCAGGAGCGTTCTGACAGGGCGTGCCTCAGCTCAGACAGATGGCGGAGGATAATTGTACGCCCGTGGCCGTCTGGCTCAGCGTCCCTACCAGCCTGTCACTTCACATGCCCCTCACTGCCACCACTGGCCTGCTGCCCCTGCTGCCCCGGCCCTCCTGCCCCCAGCCTTCCTGCCTCCTGCCCCCAGCCCTCCTGCCCCCCACCCTCCTGCCCCCGGCCCTCCTGCCCCCAGCCTTCCTGCCCCCTGCCCCCAGCCTTCCTGCCCCCTGCCCCCAGCCTTCCTGCCCCCTGCCCCCAGCCCTCCTGCCCCCAGCCTTCCTGCCCTCCTGCCCCCAGCCCTCCTGCCCCCCCACCCTCCTGCCCCCGGCCCCTCCTGCCCCCAGCCTTCCTGCCCCCTGCCCTCCTGCCCCCCACCTGAGATGACTCTTGTTAGCACACTGCTGTCACCTCGCGTCCCATCGTCACGCGTATCCCTTCCAGAGAGGGGAGAGGGAGGAGGAGGGAGGGATGGTTGGAGGTAAATAGGGAAGGAAGGGTGGAGGGAAGGTTGGTCAAAAGGATTCAGGTTGATTTGGACCCATGGTGAGAAGCTCGGGCCATGATATGCCGGTGTGGTTAAATACGATTTGAGAGCGTTTGACAGGCCATTGGTCTCCCCCCCCCTGAATGGGTCTGTCTTTCTCACAACACACACACACACGCGTGATATCTGCCTGAGGGTGTGTGTGTGTGTGTGTGTGTGTGTGTTGTTAACAGAAGGACAGTATGTAGAGCTATTTACAGGACAGAGTAACAGCTGGTCTATCTCTCCTTCTCTCGCTCTTTCTCTCCCTGTTGCCCCCCTCCATCCCCCTCTCCCTCCTGCCCTTCCCTTCGTACTGATACCCTCTGCTTTCGCTCACATCCACACCGCTGGGTGAAGCCGGCGTCTGTGCACACGGAGGATGTTGACAGTCCGACGCCGTCCCCCGTGGATGAGGAGAGCTGAGCTCTGTCTGTTTCCTTTCAATGCCCCTCTTATGAAGACCTCCTCAGAAGCTCCCCGGCTTTATTAAACCTCCTCAGATCAAATCATCCTCAAAGATGAGAGAGAGAGAGAGAGAGTCAGAGTCAGACAGACATGGACACAGAGAAACAGACACAGAGAGGGAGTGTAAGAGAGAGTGAGAGTAAGAGAGGGAGTGTAAGAGAGAGTGAGAGTAAGAGAGGGAGAGTAAGAGAGGGAGAGTAAGAGAGGGAGTGTAGAGAGAGAGAGTGGGAGAGTAAGAGAGGGAGAGTAAGAGAGAGAGAGAGGAGTAAGAGAGGGAGAGTAAGAGAGGGAGAGTGTAAGAGAGGGAGTGTAAGAGAGGGAGTGTAAGAGAGAGTGAGAGTAAGAGAGGGAGAGTAAGAGAGGGAGAGTAAGAGAGGGAGAGTAAGAGAGAGAGGGAGAGAGTAAGAGAGGTGAGAGGGAGAGTAAGAGAGGGAGTAGTAAGAGAGGGAGTGTAAGAGAGGGGAGAGTAAGAGAGAGAGAGAGAGAGGTAAGAGAGGGAGAGTAAGAGAGGGAGTGTAGAGAGAGTGTAGAGTGAGAGTAAGAGAGGGAGAGTAAGAGAGAGGGAGAGTAAGAGAGGGAGAGAGTGTGAGTGAGAGTAAGAGAGGGAGAGTAAGAGAGAGGGAGTGTAAGAGAGGGAGAGTAAGAGAGAGAGAGAGTAAGAGAGGGAGAGTAAGAGCAGTGTGAGTGAGAGTAAGAGAGAGGGAGAGTAAGAGAGGGAGAGTAAGAGAGAGAGAGAGTGTGAGTGAGAGAGTGAGAGATTACACACACACACACAGACAGACACACAGACAGAGAAATAGAGCGAGGGGACGGGCTGGTTCCAGCGCTAACCTAACACTTTCCCCCACATCTTACCTAGCATCTGTCTCTGTATTCCACATGTAAGTGTGTGCTGCTTCTCCCGGCCAGTTAGCCCAGGCCTCTGCTCTGGCTGTGAGCATCTTATGTGGGTCACTGGTGCCCTAAGGTACGACATGGCCCCAGTTGTGGAGGTAGGTTGATGTCGGGTGTTGTCGAGGCCGGTCAGGCTGATGTAAGGAGCAGCGAGGCTGGGGGAGCAGGCCTGGGGGGCGAGGGGGGGCGAGGGGGGCGGGGGACTAACACCTCGTCCATCCCAGCGCTGAGTGCGAACCGCCTGGTCACATTCGATCTCTGTCGTGGTCGACTGGGGTTCGGAGGACGTTGTTCATTCCAAAACGCCAACGCGGCCCTTTGGACACGCCGGGTCGACCGACCTTTCTCCCGCTGGATCCAGTGATGGAGATGAATAGGAAATGATAGATTTGACTTCAGATGACTTTATAGTTTGGCGTCGTCGCTGATGACCTGTGATGGCACCTGGCTTTCAGTGTATTCCGAAGCCACCTTTGACCACGTCCAATGCAAACGATAGAGAGGTGATCTAGAAAAGGGTGCGCTCTGTGGGCTGGAGCATGATAGTCAAAACTGGCCCGATTTGCCTCCTGTGTCCAGGTGTGCTGAGAACGGCATGACGGGCTGCAGAGTTTACTGCTCTGGTGGAGCTTGGCTGTATCTCCCTCCGAATGAGAGTGTGTGTGTGTGTGTGTGTGTGGGAGCAGAGCGTAGAGAGGAAACCGTGGCTTTTCCTGAGCATGAGGAAGGAAGCCATCCTCGATGGAAGCCGGCAATGAACACACCCCTCCCTACACACACACACACACACACACACACCACTATACACACACACACACCACTATACACACACACACACCACTACACACACACACGAGTGCCCCTTAAAGAGATCTAAAAATACACATATCCTAATAGACCTCTATGCACACTACCAACACACACACAACATTGCTCTTTTTAAACCCAACACATCTTATGCATGTCATCCTGTCATCCCAGAAGCACATGACCTGTTTAAGAGGGTTACGAAGTTCAACTCCCTCCCCACCCCACCTTGATGTCAAGAGGGCAAGTACGTTTACACAACCCCATCCCTGCCCCCCGTAAACAGGATGCCCTCCCGCCAGCCACACCCCAGCTGCTTGGTTCCACCGCAGGGGGTCTATCTGTGTCCAGACCCCCCCTCCGTGATGTGACAGGGGAGGCAAAGCTGGCTCTAACAGCAGCAGCGTCTTTGTCCCAGGAAGATGATGTGTTCCAAAATGAGAATGAAGAGCGATGCAGGATTCAGGGGAGAGCTTTAGGACACGGTTAGAGGAGAAGCTATAGCCTTCCAATGTGGTCTGCACTTGTTACCAATGGCAAGGGATCTGGAAACTAGGACTAGTGTTGTCCTTAGAGCTTCGAACCTCGTCTCTGGTGTCGTCCTCAGAGCTTCGAACCTCGTCTCTGGTGTCGTCCTCAGAGCTTCGAACCTCGTCTCTGGTGTCGTCCTCAGAGCTTCGAACCTCGTCTCTGGTGTCGTCCTCAGAGCTTCGAACCTCGTCTCTGGTGTCGTCCTTAGAGCTTCGAACCTCGTCTCTGGTGTCGTCCTTAGAGCTTCGAACCTCGTCTCTGGTGTCGTCCTTAGAGCTTCGAACCTCGTCTCTGGTGTCGTCCTCAGAGCTTCGAACCTCGTCTCTGGTGTCGTCCTCAGAGCTTCGAACCTCGTCTCTGGTGTCGTCCTCAGAGCTTCGAACCTCGTCTCTGGTGTCGTCCTCAGAGCTTCGAACCTCGTCTCTGGTGTCGTCCTCAGAGCTTCGAACCTCGTCTCTGGTGTCGTCCTCAGAGCTTCGAACCTCGTCTCTGGTGTCGTCCTCAGAGCTTCGAACCTCGTCTCTGGTGTCGTCCTCAGAGCTTCGAACCTCGTCTCTGGTGTCGTCCTCAGAGCTTCGAACCTCGTCTCTGGTGTCGTCCTCAGAGCTTCGAACCTCGTCTCTGGTGTCGTCCTTAGAGCTTCGAACCTCGTCTCTGGTGTCGTCTTCAGAGCTTCGAACCTCGTCTCTGGTGTCGTCCTCAGAGCTCGAACCTCGTCTCTGGTGTCGTCCTCAGAGCTTCTAACCTCGTCTCGACACATTGTTTCCTGTAGCTTCCTGTTTTGGTCCGTCATCATTTTGGAGAACAATAAAATGGAGCACTTACAATATGGAGGCGGTTAATCACTGTCACTGTGACAGAGTGGGTCTGTGTGTGTGTGTGTGTGTGTGTGTGTGTGTACACGCATACTGTTTTTGGAAGAGAAAAGGTTTTCTGACAAAGACCTAAAAATAGTGTGGTATTCATGTGACATATTGAGGTTAAGAGCTTGTGAATAATTTGTCAAATGCAACGTTTCCCCGTGCTGGCCTCAAACTCGAATGATGAGAATGCGCATTTGGTGCTTGTGTGCCTTATCTGTGACGAGCTTGATGTTGTCATGAAACAGCCCAATACCTGCCGCAGTAGCATATCAGGCAGTGTTGAGTTTGGCCGGTGGATTTAGCTCTAGGCAAATGTCCGTTTGCAAAGTGTGCTATTGGTTGGAACCGAAACCAAGACCCAAGCAAAACATCGTCGGGCAAAGGTCAATGCAAAGAAATCATGCGGATCAGCAACGAGGATGATGGTAGCAGGTCATATAAAAAAAAAGGCCACTAGTCTCTCTGAACATAGATTTACATTTATGACTTGCAACACTGAGTTTGCAGAACTCACTTGAAGCCCTGATAAGCAGTATCGATGCGTTTGCCTCTCACTACAGGACGCTATGCGACATCGCTTACTCATGTAGAGAACCAAGCTTTCAACTACGACATTAGGATACATTTGTGCTGTGGGCTAACCCCGAGTACAACATGGGGGAGTGTGTGTTGGGCATTCAGGGATGGCGGTACTGTGTGAGCTGTGCCTTAGTGAAATGTCCTGCCGAACAGTCAGCATGTCGGAGATCTCAGCTGAATTATTCAGCGCTGCGAGAGCCCGCTCTCGTATACTTGCTCTCTCTCGGTCTCTCTCTCTCTCGGTCTCTCTCTCCTCTCGTCCTGCTGTTCTCTCCCTCCCTCCCTCCTCTCTCACTTTAACTCTCCTCCTTCCTCTCTATGTCCTTCTCCATCCTCCTCAGCGCTCTCTCTATCTGGCTGTCATTTGTGGGGCAGGGGGCTGGGTGGGGGCATCAGTGTAGCAGGGCTCAGCTCCAGCAGATCATATGGAGGTCAGGGTCTCCGCCACGGGAGTCCTACCTCAACAACAGCTCCCTAACGAGACCCTCTCCACCTGGAGGACACGGAGGACGAGACCCCCTCCACCTGGAGGACCAGGAGACACGGAGGACGAGACCCCTCCACCTGGAGGACCAGGAGACACGGAGGATGAGACCCCTCCACCTGGAGGACCAGGAGACACGGAGGACGAGACCCCTCCACCTGGAGGACCAGGAGACACGGAGGACGAGACCCCTCCACCTGGAGGACCAGGAGACACGGAGGACGAGACCCCTCCACCTGGAGCCTGGAGGACCAGGAGACACGGAGGACGAGACCCCTCCACCTGGAGGACCAGGAGACACGGAGGACGAGACCCCTCCACCTGGAGGACCAGGAGACACGGAGGACGAGACCCCCTCCACCTGGAGGACCAGCAGACACGGAGGACGAGACCCCTCCACCTGGAGGACCAGGAGACACGGAGGACGAGACCCCTCCACCTGGAGGACCAGGAGACACGGAGGACGAGACCCCTCCACCTGGAGGACCAGGAGACACGGAGGACGAGACCCCCCTCCACCTGGAGGACCAGCAGACACGGAGGACGAGACCCCCTCCACCTGGAGGACCAGCAGACACGGAGGACGAGACCCCCTCCACCTGGAGGACCAGCAGACACGGAGGCGAGACCCCTCCACCTGGAGGACCAGGAGACACGGAGGACGAGACCCCTCCACCTGGAGGACCAGGAGACACGGAGGACGAGACCCCTCCACCTGGAGGACCAGGAGACACGGAGGACGAGACCCCTCCACCTGGAGGACCAGGAGACACGGAGGACGAGACCCCTCCACCTGGAGGACCAGGAGACACGGAGGACGAGACCCCTCCACCTGGAGCCTGCAACACCAGCAGACACGGAGGACGCAAGCAAAGAGATGGAACATCGTCATCCGAGGACACCGAGGAGTATGCATGGGAGTGACAGTGGGGACAGAATGTGACGAAATTCCAAGAAACCCTTGAAACGTCCCCAGCAATAATGAGCGTCAGAGCGCAGGGTAATGGTCGAGTTGGAACCAAATGCGGTGAGAACAACATGTTTGTTCCCACCAAACATGTTCTTTCGAGACAAACACAGCCTTGGTTGCCAGTGTGGTAAACAGGCCAGTTCTGAGAGGAACCCACTATCTAAAACATGACAACAAATCTGACAAGAACCACAATATAAAACAATATACAGTATAACACCCAGGTGCTGAGCCCTTATCTATGTCTGTTTTATATTTATAGTAGTGGTTACATTTTCGATATTTTATATTTTCTACATTTTATTTTAAACTCTTATGTGTTTACCGTATGCACCTTCCTGCCATAGTCAAGTCCTTGTTTGTGTGTTTGTGCTTGTTTGTGAAAAAACCTAATTGTGATTCTGATAGCTGGTTGGAAACAGGCAAGGGGAGGGAAAAAAGGAGTCCTTGTTTTGCAGACGGATGGATAAGACAGGCAGGCTGGCTGAACGGCTGATAAGCAGGTGGACTGTCAGGTTTGGCAGGCTGACGGTGAGCAGGGGGAAACACACGGGTCATGGAAGACCTGAGGAGGACGATGAATGCTATCAAGAATAACAGACAGCTCAAAGACAGCTGCAAGGCAGCTAATGAAGAGATGTGGGGAGCACGAGGGCATGGATCTGTACTGACACTCTTGACTGTTCGCTGTGGAGAACGCCAAGCCTGAGCTGTTGAACACCATGCGTTATCAACGAAGGCCACACAATTTATTGTGCTGAGCGTACCGGGAGCTTATGCTAACGCAGCATTGTGTTAACTCTGCTGAGAGGCCAACGACATTATTGAAGTCTCTTATTACTCATTGCTGTCTTGCTGGATGCTGTAAGTCCTTGGCCACTAGCCCCAGACCTCCCATTACTGGTGCTGAATGTCTCCTTGGTGTACCCATTGGTTGTCGCGTCAAACTTTGAACGATTTAATTGCCGTGAGCCCTAGCATTAGCTCTGCTGACGGCGGCCTCCACAGTTTCTCGCGCTCACCATTAACATTAGCTTGATGCTAACCATGCTAACGCTATCTTCTCTCTCTCTTTCTCTCTCTCTCTCTCTCTGTTCACGCAGGAAAACCTCACAGCGTGGAGAGCTCGGAGCGAGTGCAGCTGTCGGGCACGTACAACGTGCGCAAAGGGAAGCTCCAGCTGCCGGTGAACCGCTGGAGCAGGCGCC
Source organism: Mallotus villosus (assembly GCA_903064625.1). NCBI lineage: Eukaryota > Metazoa > Chordata > Actinopteri > Osmeriformes > Salangidae > Mallotus > Mallotus villosus. Next base: position 18,915 of record CAEFZP010001472.1, read on the forward strand.
AGGTCATCCTGTGCGGTACCTGTCTCATCGTGTCCTCCATCAAAGACAGCCAGATGGGCAAGATGCACATCCTGCCCCTGATTGGAGGAAAGGTAAGGAAACGGGCGCTCCCGGGGTCTACCATTGGCCGAGAGCCGCACTGATCGCTCGTAAGAGCGAAGTCACCCTCTGTGGTTGCGAGGACCGTGATGGCGCCGAAAATGGCGCCGGTTGCCGCCCGAGGTCCAACGAGGTTCCTCCTGCACCTGTGTGTCATGTTCACCTGCTGAGGCCGTTGACTATTTAGTGTTGTGTCCCCATTCGGCTTCTGAAAGATATCGTTGCCCCATGAATGCCCTGTCTTTCATAGGCTATCTCTCCAAATGAAAACATTGATGAAGAACTTTTTTGTATTCAAATTTGGAAAAGATTGAATGATGATGTAACCGATTTTGTTAAGACGACTCCTCCAAAATAACACATTTCCCCCCCAAAATTGTGAGAGCATATCCCCAAAATGCAGTGTCCAAATGTATTTTTCAGAGGGGTTTACAAGCCTCTGGTAATGACTGTTATCGGCTTATGGCTTTATGGCTGTGTGTGTGTGTGTTCACAAGCCTATTGACTAAAGCCCTAAGAGGGTTTGTTCCAGAAAGGCCCTTTCTATCTGTCGGCATCGCACAATAGACGGCCCGTAGCCCACAGCACGCACTGTTCAAACACAACACTCGTGCCGCATGCCCACCTACCCTATTCATCTTGGCCGTGCGTGTGTGTGTGTGTGTGTGTGTTGTGGTGTGGTGTGGGGGGGGGATGTGTGTATCTGTGTGTGCACATATGTACCTTACTGTATGTTCATGCATGCGTGCCTGTTCCTCCGTGTTTGTGGTGCTTGTGTACGGCTCCCTGCGTCTCTGCACTGTTTCATGTATCATTTATGACTGACTGGACTTTGGCGTGCAGGACACGAAATATGAACTCCATTTGAAAGTCGTTCGATAGTGTTGGCGGCATCCCTCACTAAACATAACGTATTTCACTTGAAGGCTGGTTGGCTGAATCGTGCGTGTGTGTGTTTCAGGTGGAGGAGATAAAGAAGCACAAGCACTGCCTGGCCTTCAGCTCCGCAGGGCCTCAGACTCACACGTACTACGTCAGCTTCGACAGCTTCACCGAGCACCTGCGCTGGCACAGACATGCTGCTAAGGTGTGTGTGTGTGTGAGAGGGTGTGTGTGAGGGTGTGTGAGAGGGTGAGGGTGTGTGTGAGTGTGTGTGTACCTGCGTGTGTGTACCTGTGTGTGAGTGAGTGTGTGTACCTGTGTGTGTGAGTGTGTGTGTACCTGCGTGTGAGTGAGTGTGTATGTGTGAGTATGTGTGAGTGTGTGTACCTGTGTGAGTGAGTGTGTGTACCTGCGTGTGAGTGAGTGTGTGTACCTGTGTTTGTGCGTTTATGAATTTGTTGAATTGCTCTAAGGGGACTTCGGACAAAACATGCCCTACCGCAGCTGATTTTCAGTGTACTATCAATGTCCCTATCAATTTGTGTTTAACTGATTAACTGTACCGCAAAACACATCGACCTTAAGTCGAGTCGGAACTTCCACTGACAAAAGGGGTGATGCATGGAAGCTGTCCTGCACACACGACAGCACACACACCACACACGACAGCACACACACACGCCCTCAGAGCAGCTCTCTCCCTCGTCTGAACTCAAGTAGGCCAAAGCCAGGAAACCTATTTTCTAAATATTCTCAGGGACAAGCATGTCACTATGGCCCAGGGGCACTATGAGAATAGAACCTGGGATAGAGAGAGAGAGAGAGAGAGAGAGATAAAGGGAGAGAGAGAGAGAAACTGCTGTAGCCAGATGATGTGCGGCTTGTTAAAGGGGACTCAGAACAGGGGACATTGGAACTGGACTAAGTCATTACATTTGGGAAAGGTTAGGGGTGGGAACATTTTGGTCAGACGTCCGAGGTAATCTCCCTTAAATGTTGCGAGGGAGGGGAAGGGAGATCATTAGTGTAAGGTTGGCTTTCCCTGATTGTTCTTAAGAAGATTAAACAGGGAATTGCCTACACACACACACACACACACACACACACACACACAGAGGCTCATCCCAGTAAGTCTTCCAAGACATAATCCTGTTTGACTGAAGGTTTCCCTTTCTCCATGTCCTCATCTCTCCCCCTTCACCTTGTTATGCTTCCTCACACACACCTTTCCCTCCCTCCCTCCCTCCCTGCTCCTTCCTGTCCCTTATCCCTCCATCTCCTCATCCCTCCATCTCCTCATCCCTCTATCTCCTCATCCCTCTATCTCCTCATGCTTCTTCCCTCCCACCGTCCCTCCATACCGCCCCTTTCCCTCCATCTCAGATGGTCTCTCAGAGGATCAACTCTGTGGATCTGTCCTGCTGCAGCCTGGAGCAGCTGCCTCCCAACCTGTTCTTCAGCCAGGACACCTGACCACACCCTTTTTCACAAACTCAAGCCACAACTTCCTGCCGCGACCAGGGCCTCCACCAGCTCCAGAGGTTCACACCCTCCGTATACACCCCTCCACCACATACACTCTCCACCACCACACCACAGAAAAACAAACGAAAAGGACATCGCCAGCAAAAACAAACAAAAGAAGATATACGAAGACCAGAAAACCCAAAAGACAGAAAACAAATAAAGAAGATGAGAAAACAAAAGAAAAGACGACAAATAAAAAACAAAAAAGAAAAAAAGAAAAGAAGAAAAAAACAAAGAAAGAAGCAAGTAAAAAACCGCCAACAAAGAAGCCCACCAAGACAAGCATCAAAAGAAGAACAAATAGAGCAGACGAGACAAAAACAGAAACGAATGAGCAAAAGAAGCATCAGATGAGGCACGACACAAGAGACGACAGAAACAAAAAACGAAGACAGAAAAATACAACAACGCAGAGAAGTTATGACCGACACGACATAGTAGTCACGTACTACAGAAGCGAAAACACAAGTAGAAAAAACAACATCCTCCCGACACACACTTCAGCAGCAGGATCAAACAAAAACAGCATGAAAACCAAGAAGATGATCAAACTAGAAGAAACACACAGCATAACGACCAACCAACCCTCGCACAGAAACATAAACTACTAGACAACGCACACAGATCTCACACCACAAAGCAGTACGATACACAACTAAGACAACCACACACTGCTACACCACACACTCTCGATCACTACACACTCCCTACACCACACACATCCTTACACCACACACTCTCCACCACACACTCTAGAACTACCACACACTCTCCACCACCACCCCGCACACACACACTCTCCTCCACACACTCTCCTCTACCACACACTCTCACACAAACACACCTCCTCATATCCCAGGGCCAGAGAGGCCGGGCTGGGCAGAGTCAGCCATGCGTCACCAGGGCTTGTGGGAGAGTCTGGAGGGCTAGACCCGACCGACAGGGGAGCTTTTATATGCCCGGCCTCTCTCCTCTCTCTCTCTGTGGGCACCACTCTCGAGGATAAGCAAAATGAAACATCCGAGATTCACACAGATTAATTTTTAATTAATTTTGTATTTTAAAGCTCACAGCCAACGACATTGTGATGGGTGGCTTTGATGGTCGTGTGTGTGTGGTGTGTGTGCTGCTGGTGGTGTGTGGTGTGAATGCCTGAGACGTACTGGCTGTGTGGGAAGGTACCCGTGTCTTATGTTGTCTTGGGCCCCGGAGGGCGTGTGGTATATGTGTGTCTGTACTGTAAGTGTGGGTGTGTACTACGCACAAGGCCAAAGGGCAAGATTGCCACGCTCTGACAAGGTCGCTAATGATGTGCGTTTGTCGTGTTGGGTGGGCTAATTCCGGGGGCTAATTGCCAGCCGGGAAGGGGACAGCCAGACAAAGCACTGCTGGAGGGGCTCTCGTTCTATGCTGTTTCTGGAAGGGAGTGACATGCGATACACCAGCACCCCGGCTGGTCGCTGAGACAGGGACACGTATCGTTGTAAGGGAACGTGCGTGCCTGATCTTTAACTAGTGCCGTCTGGTCGAAGGTTGAGGAACTCGTGGGACAGAGACAGCGATGACAGAGAAATCTGAGAGATGAGGCCTGGAGCGTAGTTCAGTTCAGACGCGGCACACAACGCGGGACAAGGCTGATTGCAGTGTTATTTGAACTGCCTCCGCACGATCCTTTCTGTTCTGCTTGGTGCATGCTTGTGTTGTGTGTGTGTTTCCTCCATATGTCAAGAGTGGAATGCATGGTGGAATGCTCTCTTTCTCTCTTCTATCTCTATCTCTATCGCCTCTATCTCTCTCTCTCTCTTCTCTCTCTTTGTCTGTCTCTCTCTCTGGGCTTTCTCTCTATTATTTACCTCTGTCTTTTCACTGTTCTCATTATCTTTGTCTCTCTCTCTCTATCTCTCTTCTCTCTC
>CAEFZP010001473.1:2500-29281 GCA_903064625.1 Mallotus villosus
TACAGTGTGAGGTGTGTGGTGTCTCTCCTCAGTGGTTACAGTGTGAGGTGTGTGGTGTCTCTCCTCAGTGGTTACAGTGTGAGGTGTGTGGTGTCTCTCCTCAGTGGTTACAGTGTGAGGTGTGTGGTGTCTCTCCTCAGTGGTTACAGTGTGAGGTGTGTGGTGTCTCTCCTCAGTGGTTACAGTGTGAGGTGTGTGGTGTCTCTCCTCAGTGGTTACAGTGTGAGGTGTGTGGTGTCTCTCCTCAGTGGTTACAGTGTGAGGTGTGTGGTGTCTCTCTCAGTGGTTACAGTGTGAGGTGTCTCTCCTCAGTGGTTACAGTGTGAGGTGTGTGGTGTCTCCTCAGTGGTTACAGTGTGAGGTGTGTGGTGTCTCTCCTCAGTGGTTACAGTGTGAGGTGTGTGGTGTCTCTCCTCAGTGGTTACAGTGTGAGGTGTGTGGTGTCTCTCCTCAGTGGTTACAGTGTGAGGTGTGTGGTGTCTCTCCTCAGTGGTTACAGTGTGAGGTGTGTGGTGTCTCTCCTCAGTGGTTACAGTGTGAGGTGTGTGGTGTCTCTCCTCAGTGGTTACAGTGTGAGGTGTGTGGTGTCTCTCCTCAGTGGTTACAGTGTGAGGTGTGTGGTGTCTCTCCTCAGTGGTTACAGTGTGAGGTGTGTGGTGTCTCTCCTCAGTGGTTACAGTGTGAGGTGTGTGGTGTCTCTCCTCAGTGGTTACAGTGTGAGGTGTGTGGGTGTCTCTCCTCAGTGGTTACAGTGTGAGGTGTGTGGTGTCTCTCCTCAGTGGTTACAGTGTGAGGTGTGTGGTGTCTCTCCTCAGTGGTTACAGTGTGAGGTGTGTGGTGTTCGTGGTGTGGTGTCTCTCCTCAGTGGTTACAGTGTGAGGTGTGTGGTGTCTCTCCTCAGTGGTTACAGTGTGAGGTGTGTGGTGTCTCTCCTCAGTGGTTACAGTGTGAGGTGTGTGTGGTGTCTCTCCTCAGTGGTTACAGTGTGAGGTGTGTGGTGTCTCTCCTCAGTGGTTACAGTGTGAGGTGTGTGGTGTCTCTCCTCAGTGGTTACAGTGTGAGGTGTGTGGTGTCTCTCCTCAGTGGTTACAGTGTGAGGTGTGTGGTGTCTCTCCTCAGTGGTTACAGTGTGAGGTGTGTGGTGTCTCTCCTCAGTGGTTACAGTGTGAGGTGTGTGGTGTCTCTCCTCAGTGGTTACAGTGTGAGGTGTGTGGTGTCTCTCCTCAGTGGTTACAGTGTGAGGTGTGTGGTGTCTCTCCTCAGTGGTTACAGTGTGAGGTGTGTGTGGTGTCTCTCCTCAGTGGTTACAGTGTGAGGTGTGTGGTGTCTCTCCTCAGTGGTTACAGTGTGAGGTGTGTGGTGTCTCTCCTCAGTGGTTACAGTGTGAGGTGTGTGGTGTCTCTCTCAGTGGTTACAGTGTGAGGTGTGTGGTGTCTCTCCTCAGTGGTTACAGTGTGAGGTGTGTGGTGTCTCTCCTCAGTGGTTACAGTGTGAGGTGTGTGGTGTCTCTCCTCAGTGGTTACAGTGTGAGGTGTGTGGTGTATCTCCTCAGTGGTTACAGTGTGAGGTGTGTGGGTGTCTCTCCTCAGTGGTTACAGTGTGAGGTGTGTGGTGTCTCTCCTCTCAGGAAGTTCTCTGCAGCTCTCAGCGACCTGAACGAAGCGTCCCGCCTCTGTCCCTCCAACCGTGAGATCAGACGTCTGCTGCTGCGCGTGGAGGAAGAGTGTCAACAGCAACAACAGACCCACCACCCACCCAGGACCCCCCCCACCACCACCAGCCCTCGGATGGGGAGGCAGACCTCCACAGTCAGGGCAGCCCAGACCGACAGAGCCCTCCAGAGCTGGAGGAGGAGGAGGTTCCTGTGAGGAGGAACCCGGATCAGTGGCCTCAGAACCCGTACGGGCACAGGGCCCTGCAGCGTGCCCTGGGGGACCACGGGCCCCACCCCGGGACCTGGCCCTCCTCCCGGCCCAGCCAGGCCAACACAGCACCCGGCTGCCCCACAACCCGGCCAGCCAGCCCAGACAGCACTGCCACTCCCTGCAGCCAGGGGGGAGGGTCGCGGGCCGGCCCATGTCTCTGTGTGGACCATCCAGCCCTCTGCCTGGCAGGCACCTGAGCCCTGACATCAGCCCTCTGCCCCCTTCCACCTCCAGCGAGCATCTCCCACCCTCTCCTTCCTCCCCCTCTTCCTCGCCCTTCTCCCCTAACGCCTTCTCCTCCAGCCTCTCCAGGGCGATGGACCGGCTCTCGGCCCCCGCGGAGGGCTCGTGTCCCGGGGCGGGGCCAGGGGGGGGCCAGGGGCGGGGCCGGCTGCCATGGAGGTGCGGAGGGAAGGGGCCTCCCGGGGCTCCAGCTCAGGCAGCAGCACGCTGTCGGACAGCGGCGTCCCCCGGCCGCAGGGCCCCCCCCGACGCGCCGCGCCACGCCAGCAGCGTGAAGACCAAACCGGAGCTGAAGCCGCGCCCGTTCATGGGGGTGAAGGATAAGGCCGTGCGTGTGCAGGGAGCGCCCGGGCTGGGATGGCACGGCTCCGAGGGGAGGCCCGAGACCTTCGGCATGGCCGCCCTGGACCGTCCCGGGGAGTTCCAGCGAGCCTCGTACCAGGACAAGCCCCAGGGGCTGGCTAACGGCCAGCAGTACCCAGACAGACAGCTCCACAGGGAGGCTCGCCAGCAGCAGCAGTACCCAGACTCCCGGAGCCTCCAGCCCAGCCTCACCCGGGACAACCCCGCCCTGCACGCACCCCCCATCAAACCCAAACGCTCCTTCATCGAGTCCAACGTGTGACGGGGCGGGAGCAGGAGCTCGCTGGGTCCCCAGGGACTCGACACGCGGACCAGATACCTGGAGGCAGACTGAACCTCGTCCCGAGGGAAAGCAGGTGGACCTGTAGAATTGAAGCTACTGTGCTTCTTGCTTCAGCAGATCTCATGTGTAGGGCAGCTTTTCCAAGCCGACGGCACATCAACAGACCTCAGCAGCTCAACACAAGGCAATAGAGAAGCATTAGTCCAACATGCATCATGGCAAACATGCAGATAGAAGGTAAGGTTGAAACGTACTCGTGAATCTAGAAGACAAGAAGCCATTTCAGATGAGTGGCAAGCGATGGGCATTTTTATTATCGGGAATTGTAGTATTAGCAAAAGGGTGTTTTGTTATTTATTTATAGATTTGTATATGCTGTATTTATAGATGGTACACCTCCTAGCTGGTGGATGTCAGTGAAACAGCCTTTAGTGTAGACGTGTCCCTGTGTCCTCTGCAGAAACACTCTGCAGAAACACTCTGCAGAAACACCTAGAGACAGTACTGTTAGGTCTGTTCACTTTATTCATTGCACCGATAGCTTGGAAACTATAAGAGCAATATATAATATATCTTTATTTTTGCACAGCTGAAAGACTTGTTGAGAAGTTTGTGGACATGTGACAGGAGTGTACAGTTGGGCAGGAGGTAGGAGAAGGTACTAAACTGCTCGTATCTCAAGTTAGGAAGTTTACATGTACTTTGTTACCATGCTTGATTTATTACAATGTACTATTGTATGCTAAACTACTACTAGCAATTATCATTATGAGACAATAAAGTGAAATGAAACAAGCTCTCCTTCCTTCTTTGAGAATCCTTCCATCTGAGTATCTACTGTAAGTACTGCCACAATTTCAAGAGCATTTCAAAATAGCCTGCAGTTATAAATCAACATGAAACTGTTTGGACCAACATGAGAATCTCTAAAGTTTGTTCTACTCAAACTATGTTGACTAGACAGTGTATTAGGGTCTCAAATGACTATTTCAATCATTTCAAAACGTTTGGTTACTACACAACACACCCACTGTAACATTGCAGGTACATGGGAATTGTTATATAATTACATGCTATTCAGTGTAAGCAGGTTATTGCAAATGTAACCTTAATGTAAAATGTAGCCTTTATTTCTTACAGAACATGAATATATATATATATAAACCACGGAGAGACAGATGTGTGACAGATTGTACTAAGCTCAATACACCTGAAAGACTTCAACATTTCACAGTTCGTTCTAGCTGTCTGATTGGAGGAACAGAAGGAGGGTCTCTGGGAGGATAGAAGAAGAGTGGATCCCACGGGGCGAGTCCTCCTCTCATTGGCTGGTCTGCCAGCGACCGATGGCCATCTTGAGCGTTCTATTGGGCGTCAGCAGCGTGGTCTGTAAGGGCAGGTTGGTCATGGGGCTGGTCCGATTCTTAGTACTGATCCAGCTTTCCATCGCCTCTCTCTCGTACGAGTAACCGTCTGTTTACAGGAACAGAACCCAGGGTTCGAATTACAGGGAGGCTCGGGGTGACCAAAGGGGTTACTATGCGTGTTTTAGATGAAACGACCACCAAAGGGGTTAGCATGTGTGTTTTGGAAGAAATGACCAAAGGGGTAGCATTTGTCTTTTGTGGGATTTTCATAAAATTTTATAAAAAATAATTGAATTGGTGGGGGGCACTGTTATAACAATGTTATTATATTGTTGATACACTGTTACACGTCTGTTACACGTCTGTTACACGTCTGTTACACACCTTTTTTTTAGCCGTGTAACAGACGTGTAAAAGACGTGTAACACAGCGTTACACGGCGTTACACGCAAAAAAAAGGTGTGTAACAGCCGTGTAACGCCGTGTAACGCCGTGTTACAAGTCTGTTACACGTCTGTTACACACCTTTTTTTTGCGTGTAACGCAGAGTAACGCCGTGTAACGCTGTGTTACACGTCTGTTACACGTCTGTTACACGGCTGTTACACGCCTTTTTTTTCGCGTGTAACAGCCGTGTAACAGCCGTGTAACACGTCTGTTACACGGCGTTACAAAGCGTTACACGCAAAAAAAAAGTGTGTAACAGCCGTGTAACAGCCGTGTAACAGACGTGTAAAAGACGTGTAGCACAGCGTTACATGGCGTTACACGCAAAAAAAAGGTGTGTAACAGCAGTGTAACGCCGTGTAACGCCGTGTTACAAGTCTGGCTGTTACACGGCTGTTACACTGCTATGTGGTTATTACTTTGTTATTACAAAGGGGTTAGCAAGCAATAACCACTGGGGGTGTTGGCAAAGGGGCTACTATGCGTGTTTTTGCCAAAAACAGACCAATCGGGCAGTATGATTTTCAGTTTGGAAAAAAAACGAAAGGGGGCTGGAAGCTGTTTTTATTTTGCCAATAGAGAGAGAGAGAGAGAGAGAGAGAGAGAGAGAGAGAGAGAGAGAGAGAGAGAGAGGGAGAGACCACATTGGATTGTCAAATAACAAATCTGGATTGTCAAATAGCATCAGTAGCCTACAGTTTTCAAAAGGTGTAGTATGGCCAAACCAGCATGGCAATGGACAATCTCAGAAGCTAAGCAGGGCTGGGCCTGGTTAGTACTTGGATGGGAGACTGCCTGGAATACCAGTTAGTATGACATTTTGGGCTGAAATTACCAAAGGGCTTAGTATGTGCGTTTTGGACGAAATAACCACTGGGGGTGTTGGCAAAGGGGCTACTATGCGCGTTTCTGCCAAAAACAGAATTTTGAACAGTATGAATTTTTCAGTGTGGCTTTCACGCTGAAAAATTCATACTGCTTCATATTTATAGGGGATGTATTGGGATTGGCCCTAAGACCAGTAGCTCTATCTCTCCCAAAACCGCATTTTTCCATCTAGGCCTACGTAGGTATAGCTATACTTCACACACTGGCTATGTTTGGCTGAGGATGTATAGTTTGTTGTTACTGTGACTGACGCACCACAGAGACCAAGACAAATTTCCCTGAGCGGGACAATAAAGTTCATCGTATCGTATCGCTAGCTAGCGAAGCCGTTAGCGGATTGTGTCAGATAAATTGGCTAACCAACACAGGCGGTCACGTTGTTAACGGCAACAGGACATCCGCGCTCAGCACCTACCTGCAGCGATGACAGGGTCTCTCATCAGCTCTCTGGTGATTGGACAGAGGAACTCGTCAGGAACACCGGTGCACACGCACGCACTCTTCAGCTCCTCTATCTTCTTCAGAAGCTTACTACGCACGCCCATCGACTCTACACACACACACACACGCACACACACACACACACACGCACACACGCACACACACACACATAATAAACGATAAACGTTTCTGAAAATTCTTCATTGAGGAAGATAAGGGGAATCATTCTGACAAAGTGATATTGGAGGACATTTGATTAAATCTTTAAAGCATATTATGTTAGGCTACACTGTATGAATATACTTTAGGAGCAGGGATTGGGTTATGTAACAAGGCCTGCTTCTCTGAGAAGATTACCATGTTGGAGCAGGAGAATCACAACCTAATGCGTGTACAGTAAAGCCTAATATGATGTCATCCTGAATAAGTCTCCCATCCAACATCCATCCAACACCCACCCAACACCCATCCAACACCCATCCAACATCCATCCAACACCCATCCAACATCACCAACACCACCAACATCCATCCAACATCCATCCAACACCCAGCCACATCCAACATCCATCCAAATCCAGCCAACACCCATCCAACACCCATCCAACACCCATCCAACATCCATCCAACACCCATCCAACACCTCCAACATCCTCAACATCCATCCAACACCCATCCAACATCCACCCATCCAACACCACCAACACCCATCCAACATCCACATCCATCCAACATCCATCCAACATCCATCCAACACCCATCCAACATCCATCCAACATCCATCCAAACACCCATCCAACACCCATCCAACACCCATCCAACATCCATCCAACACCCATCCAACATCCTTCCAACATCCTTCCAACATCCATCCACACCCATCCAAACCACCCATCCAACATCCATCCAACATCCATCCAACATCCAACACCCATCTAACATCCATCCAACACCATCCAACATCCATCCAACATCCATCCAACATCCATCCAACATCCTTCATCATTTCCTCACTAGCATGCCGTGTCCCATCCACACCAATAACAAGACCAGGACCTCGTGTGTGTGTGGTGGAAGTGTGTGTGTGTGGTGGTGTGTGTGTGTGTGTGGTGTGTGTGTGTGTGTGTGTTACCTATATGTAGCTCGGAGGCCAGGGTGTCCCTGGTCAGACTGAGAAGCTCCGCCCCTTCGATGTTATTGGCTCTGAAGACCTCCACCAGCCCCTCCAGCCCCTCCTCCACCAACCAGCTTGCCACCTCCTTCTCTGACCAATCACTGACCAGCAGCTTGGAGTGACCGGCCAATGTCCTCCCTGGGGACATCAAAACAGGAAGTGAATAGTAATGATCAGTGAAAGAACAACCCACACCTCTCCACCCTCAGCTTCCTGTAACGGTGGGTTTACCTTCGCTCCAAGGTGCTGAAGGTTCCTCTGTAGGGCAAAAAGAAAACATGTCAAATAAACAGAACAGTCTCAAAAGCTGTAAAGACTCATCTGATAAAAACATATATAGCATTCAAAAAACGCTATCAGGCGCAGCCAGGAGAGGAGGAGAGGGAGAGGCAGCTCTGTACAAAGCTATCATCAGTTATCCACAAGATGTGAAGACAATTCTGCTCTCGGCAGGCAGTGTTTCTAGTGAGGGTTGAGTCTGGGGGGGGAGGTCAAGGCTTCACCCTGCCGAGTCCAGCAGCTGATAAAACCATCTCTGATCTCAGCAGAGTGCCGGGCTCTGTGCGGCTCAGATAAACACTCACCAGGCAAAGACTTGTCTCCTGTTAGTGGGAGTGGAGGGTGGCCAGGCGTGGATGAGTGATTGGAGACGCGTGCGTGCGTGCAGGGAAGGAAGAGAATAAAGAGACATGTATTTAAACAAAAAGACCACAGCAGAAATGATGCGAGTACTTCACCTACACGAGAGAGATAAAGGGTTCTGGTGGGTGTGTGTATTTGCATGTGTATATGCGTGTACATATACTGTATGTGTATGTGTACCCTCCTCCTCCACCCACCGTGCTGGCTGACTCCGTCCTCCAGCCTCCAGATGTTCACAGTCTTGTCCATGGAGCCTGAGGCGATGAGCGGGAGGACAGGGGAGCAGGAGCACGCCGTCACGTACCTGCGACCGCAACACCACAGACACCCCCACATCAGGAGATCAACCACGACCACAGACACCCCCAGATCAGGAGATCAACCACGACCACAGACACCCCTAGATCAGGAGATCAACCACGACCACAGACACCCCCACATCAGGAGATTAACCACGACCACAGACACCCCCCACATCAGGACACTCAACCATGACCACAGACACCCCCAGATCAGGAGATCAACCACGACCACAGACACCCCCTAGATCAGGAGATCAACCACAGACACCCCCACATCAGGACACTAGGTTACCACTCCCCCCTCAGAGTGCGGAGCAGTGATGTGGCAGGTGTTGGTCTCAGGTGAGACTCTCACCTGGTCAGGTGTCACCTGGTCTCACCTGTCATGCTGGTTCAGAGTGTAGAGGAGGACTCCACACTTCTGTTGACATGGAAACAGGAAGGGATGAGAAGGATGGGAGGTCCAGCACAAACAATTGAATATTAATGTACCTAGTACGTACACATCACCATGGGAACTGTAAAATTACATCTAGGGAAGGTTAATGTTATGAAACTCACGGCATCGTAAACTGTCACGGTTTTGTCCACAGAGCTGCAAAACAAAAACCCATTTGTCCACATCAGGGATCACGTCAGAGTGATATATGTACAGCACAAACCACGCCTGTGTTAGACATCACTGCTTCCAGTCTGCACCCTGCATACTGAGGACTCTCTCACGACCAGCAAGACATACTAAATATGATGCTGCCCTCCTGTGGTCAGATAGAGTTACTGTTAACTGGACCAAAAATAATAAGCGTGTAGAGCAGGGCTGTCAAACCCTGGTCCTCGAGGGCCGCTGTCCTGCATGTTTTAGATGTTTCCCTGCTCCAACACACCTGATTCAATTAAAAGGGTTGTTATAACGACCATTCATTCGAATCAGGTGTGTTGGAGCAGGGAAACATCTAAAACATGCAGGACAGCGGCCCTCGAGGACCAGGGTTTGACACCCCTGGTGTAGAGAGAGACTGGAAGTGGTTTAGCTCAAGGGGAACACAGCATCTAAACCTTTCAAATGTAGCATGCTTGACGTGCTGATATCCCTGTGAGGGGTGGAGGGCCGGTCACACACAGCGCCCCTGTGAGGGGTGGAGGGCCTGTCACATGGCAGGCACACAGAGCCCCTGTGAGGGGTGGAGGGCCTGTCACACAGCGCCCCTGTGAGGGGTGGAGGGCCGGTCACACAGCGCCCCTGTGAGGGGTGGAGGGCCAGTCACACAGCGCCCCTGTGAGGGGTGGAGGGCCAGTCACACAGCGCCCCTGTGAGGGGTGGAGGGCCGGGCACACAGCGCCCCTGTGAGGGGTGGAGGGCCAGTCACACAGCGCCCCTGTGAGGGGTGGAGGGCCAGTCACACAGCGCCCCTGTGAGGGGTGGAGGGCCAGGCACACAGCGCCCCTGTGAGGGGTGGAGGGCCAGTCACACAGCGCCCCTGTGAGGGGTGGAGGGCCGAGCACACAGCGCCCCTGTGAGGGGTGGAGGGCCGGGCACACAGCGCCCCTGTGAGGGGTGGAGGGCCAGTCACACAGCGCCCCTGTGAGGGGTGGAGGGCCGGGCACACAGCGCCCCTGTGAGGGGTGGAGGGCCGGGCACACAGCGCCCCTGTGAGGGGTGGAGGGCCAGTCACACAGCGCCCCTGTGAGGGGTGGAGGGCCGGGCACACAGCGCCCCTGTGAGGGGTGGAGGGCCAGTCACACAGCGCCCCTGTGAGGGGTGGAGGGCCTGTCACACAGCGCCCCTGTGAGGGGTGGAGGGCCAGTCACACAGCGCCCCTGTGAGGGTGGAGGGCCAGTCACACAGCGCCCCTGTGAGGGGTGGAGGGCCAGTCACACAGCGCCCCTGTGAGGGGTGGAGGGCCTGTCACATGGCGCCCCTGTGAGGGGTGGAGGGCCTGTCACATGGCGCCCCTGTGAGGGGTGGAGGGCCTGTCACATGGCGCCCCTGTGAGGGGTGGAGGGCCTGTCACATGGCGCCCCTGTGAGGGGTGGAGGGCCTGTCACATGGCGCCCCTGTGAGGGGTGGAGGGCCGGGCACACGGCGCCCCTGTGAGGGGTGGAGGGCCTGTCACACAGCGCCCCTGTGAGGGGTGGAGGGCCTGTCACACAGCGCCCCTGTGAGGGGTGGAGGGCCTGTCACATGGCAGGCACACAGCGCCCCTGTGAGGGGTGGAGGGCCAGTCACACAGCGCCCCTGTGAGGGGTGGAGGGCCTGTCACACAGCGCCCCTGTGAGGGGTGGAGGGCCTGTCACATGGCAGGCACACAGCGCCCCTGTGAGGGGTGGAGGGCCAGTCACACAGCGCCCCTGTGAGGGGTGGAGGGCCTGTCACACAGCGCCCCTGTGAGGGGTGGAGGGCCTGTCACATGGCAGGCACACAGCGCCCCTGTGAGGGGTGGAGGGCCAGTCACACAGCGCCCCTGTGAGGGGTGGAGGGCCTGTCACACAGCGCCCCTGTGAGGGGTGGAGGGCCGGGCACACAGCGCCCCTGTGAGGGGTGGAGGGCCTGTCACATGGCAGGCACACAGCGCTCCTTACCCAGACACCAGCAGCTGGCCGTCAGCAGAGTAAGAGCAGGAGAGGACCGGGGCGGACTGGCCTGTTAGACAGTACTGCATCTGCACCTTACAGCCTGCTGGACAGAACACACACACACATCACACACTGGCCTGTTAGACAGTACTGCATCTGCACCTTACAGCCTGCTGGTCAGAACACACACACACTGGCCTGTTAGACAGTACTGCAGCTGCACCTTACAGCCTGCTGGACAGAACACACACACACTGGCCTGTTAGACAGTACTGCATCTGCACCTTACAGCCTGCTGACAGAACACACACACTGGCCTGTTAGACAGTACTGCAGCTGCACCTTACAGCCTGCTGGTCAGAACACACACACACACACACACACACACTGGCCTGTAGACAGTACTGCATCTGCACCTTACAGCCTGCTGGACAGAACACACACCACCACACACACACACACACACACTGGCCTGTTAGACAGTACCTGCAAGCTGCACCTTACAGCCTGCTGGACAGAACACACACACACACACATCACACACACACACACACACACTGGCCTGTTAGACAGTACTCCGCATCTGCACCTTACAGCCCTGCCTGGACAGAACACACACACACATCACACACACACACACACACACACTGGCCTGTTAGACAGTACTGCATCTGCACCTTACAGCCTGCTGGACAAACACCACACCACACTGGCCTGTTAGACAGTACTGGCATCTGCACCTTACAGCCTGCTGGACAGAACACACACACACACACCACACACACCACAACTGGCCTGTTAGACAGTACTGCAAAGCTGCACCTTACAGCCTGCTGGACAGAACACACACACACACACATCACACACACACACACACACACTGGCCTGTTAGACAGTACTGCATCTGCACCTTACAGCCTGCTGGACCGAACACACACACACATCACACACACACACACACACACACTGGCCTGTTAGACAGTACTGCATCTGCACCTTACAGCCTGCTGGACAGAACACACACACACACCACTGGCCTGTTATACAGTACTGCATCTGCACCTTACAGCCTGCTGGACAGAACACACACACACACACATCACACACACACACACACACACACACACACACACACTGGCCTGTTAGACAGTACTGCATCTGCACCTTACAGCCTGCTGGTCAGAACACACACACACACACACACACACACTGGCCTGTTAGACAGTACTGCATCTGCACCTTACAGCCTGCTGGACAGAACACACACACACATCACACACACACACACCACACACACCACACACACCTGGCCTGTTAGACAGTACTGCATCTGCACCTTACAGCCTGCTGGACAGAACACACACACACACATCACCAGCACATCACCAGCACATCACCAGCACATCACAGCATCACCACACATCACCAGCACACACACACACCACACATATCACACACACACATCACCCACCACACACCCACACACACACACACACATCCCACACACACACACACATCACACACTCTCCCACACATCCCACACACATCACCAGCACATCACACACACCCACGCAGAGGACAGAGATGATGTGATGGTCACTGTGATGTGATGGCCACTGTGATGTGAGGGTCACTGTGATGTGATGGCCACTGTGATGTGATGGCCACTGTGATGTGATGGTCACTGTGATGTGATGGTCACTGTGATGTGATGGTCACTGTGATGTGATGGTCACTGTGATGTGATGGTCACTGTGATGTGATGGTCCTGTGATGTGATGGTCACTGTGATGTGATGCCTGTATGTGATGGCCACTGTGATGTGATGGTCACTTGTGATGTGATGGTCACTGTGATGTGATGTCCATGTGATGTGATTGTCACTGTGATGTGATGGTCACTGTGATGTGATGGTCACTGTGATGTGATGGTCACTGTAATGTGATGGCCACTGTGATGTGACTGGTCATGTGATTGATGGTCACTGTGATGTGATGTCACTGTGATCGTGAATGGCACGTGATGTGATGGCACACTGTGACTGGACTGTCACTGGTTCATCGTGAGTCTGGACTGGACACGAGTCCATGTGATGTGAGTCAGCTGTGGGATGTAGGGCACGGATGGAGGCCACTGTGACGGCTGGTAGTTCGACCGAGTGACTGGACGCACTCTCGTGCACACGAGGCTTCTTACTTCTTCTTTCTCTTCCGTTCTTCTTCTTCTTATCTTCTTCTTTGATTCTCCGTCTTCTTTTTGCTCGTTTCTTCTTTCTCTCGGCGTACTTTCTCCTATCCTCTGCTCCGTCTTTTCTTTCTCTTCTTCGCTCTCTTCTTCTTTCTCTCGTCTTCTGCTCTTCTCCTTGTGCGCTTCTGCATATCTCTGTCTCTGCTGCTTCTCTTCACTCTTCTGCGTTCTGCGCTTTCTCTGCTTCTGTGCTCGTCTTCTTCATCTCTTCCCTCTTCTGCTGTAGCTTCTGGCGTCTTCTCTCGGCTTCTGTTCTCTTCCTGCTGTGCTCTTCTCTCTCAGCGGTCCTCTTGCCTTCTCGCTTCTTTCCTCTGCGGGCCTTCTCGCTCGTCTTCGTACGTTCTCGTCGCTTTCTCGTCTCCTCTCTTCGTATGTCTCTCTCTTCTCTCTTTCTCTTTCGTCTTGCAGCGTCTGCGTCGACTCCTACCCATCTTCGTTGTTCGCTTTCTTCTTCGGCCGTCGCGGTGCTCGTCTGCTATCGCTTAGTCTTTACTCTTCTTCGCGTATCTCGTCTCTTCTTCTTTCTCTCTTCTTGCGCTATCTCTTTCTCTTTCGGCGGTATCTGATTCTGTATCTTCTTCGCTTTTATCTTCTCCTCTTATTCTATTCATCTTTCTCTTTTCATATTATATATAGTCCTATAGATCTAGGGGTTTTAGGAGGAGGAGGGATAGGAGGAGAGGAGTAGGTACCACCCTCACCGCTGAGTCATGCTGGGATAGACAGTGCAGCAGGTGACCCCAGTGTCGTGAGCGTTCTTCTCTGCGTGTCAGCTGTGGTCAGCTTCACGTCCCACAGCCTCAGGTCTCCGTACGTGGAGCCTGTCACAAACAGCTGGCCACAGGGACTGAAGGAGCAGGCCACCATGGTGGTGTCACTCACAGCAGCCGTCCTGCAGACACACAACACCGTCATTAACACCGCTACGCTCCCAATCACCTTGACAAACCCCTCCCTGTCCACCTGGAGACTGGACAACCGATAATTATCGCTCCTGAAGACTTGGGAAATAATCGTTATCTCTCTGTTTGATTATGAGCGTCAGTCCAGTTGCTGTAATAGCTTGTAACCTTTTCATGTGTAGGAGGGAAAACCCGCTCACCTGCTGAGTGTTTTAGTAGTGAAGTCCCAGAGAGCCAAGCTACCGTCAGAGGCACCGGACACCAAGTGGGGTCGAGTCGGGGGAGAAGGCGCACACCCTCACGGGACTACGACCCGGATGCTCCAGCACGGCCTCAATTTCACCCGTCGCCGTTGACCATACCACCGTCGTTGCGTCCGTTGAACACGAAGCAAGGAATTGACCGCACGCGCTGAACCGGCAGCAGTGGACACCGTAGCCGTGTCCGGTCAGCGGGGAGAATGACAGTTCTGAGAAGTCTTGGGTTGAGTATATTCGGACTGTTTTGTCGCCTGAGCAAGTGGCGAGGTGAGACGCGGAGAAGGCGCACCAGTTGACATCGTCTCGATGGTCTTGCAGGGTGCAAATGAGAGACACCATTTCCTTCGCGGAAAAAAACAAGTTGGCCTAGCTGACAACAAAGAGACACTGATATAATATAACCGAAATAGTAACAAGCTAGCCCAACTAACGTTAGCTTAATGCTAATGTATTTTAGCCCCAGTCATTTGAACTACACTAGACTGCCGACCAGCGACCAATTTAGCTAGCTTGCTAAAGTAAGCATAATTCAGCTTCAATGTTTTATCAGATATTATTTTTCCTCATGCATAATATTCATTTGACACAGTCGACGTGGTATTCAATTTCATTCTTGTTTAGTGTGTAAAATTATACAGTTACCTCTTCTAATCCACTGTTTACTTCCTGGATTTGGTCACGCGCTGCCTACTGATTATTTGTCAGTGACGTCAACCAGAAAAATAGGATATATAATAATATATATAATATATATTTCTTCTTTTACGTCCAACAGTAGCCTTCAGAAAGTGGATGTTAACATATTAATCATGACAACCAGTCTTTTAAACATGAATACCTGTACTTCTACTTGAGTGAATGTTGTTATCTCTTATTTTACACTTTGTACACGTTGTACTTTGTCACTGTTACTTAAGTAGGTTTTTATGGTGTCAGTATTTACTTCAACCCCTGTTTTTTCTTGTAGTTTTTTTACACAAATATCTGTACTTTCTACCTCTTACATTTTCAAACCAGGCTCCTTACATTAGTTTTAATCTGTATTTGGTGGCATGATCAATACATTATATATATATATATATAATAATAATAATAATAAATAATAAATACTTTTTACGTCCAACATTAGCCTTCAGAAAATGGATGTGAAAATATTAATCATAACAACCAGAGTCTTTTTAAAGATGAGTACCTGTACTTCTGCTTGAGTGAAGGATGTGTGTACCATCTATGGTCATTACACTGATGGAGAGATGGGAAATAACGTTACTGTACTTAAGTAGATTCTGTATTTGGTGGCAAAAGTTTTTGTTGAAACTGTTCTTTGTCGGTGTCAACAAGGGATTCCTGGCGAATGTATTTTTGTATTCATGTATAAATATTTGATCCTTTTTTTGTCTTATAAATTCCCAGAGAAGAAGAAAAAGACACCAACATCCCTGATAGGTTTGAAAAACATCTTTTCTTTAATAGGTCCGTGCCACACACTAGTGAAAAATAAAGCTCCTACAAAAGAATGATACTTTTATTCCACAATATCTTAAATAAAGTAACTTCAAGCACTCTGACTTGGATACAAAAAACTCTAGCTGCCTCCTTTAGGCCACAACAAACAGCAAAAATTCAAACACAGTGGTTACAAATGGCCTGATGTCCTGTGCTCTGAGGCAAGGCGGGGCAATGCTCAATGGGAAAAAAGACTGAAAGACTTAAATATTCGTTTTTTTCACTGGATGTATTAGGAATGATTACTTTGTCACTGTCAGACTTTGGAGGCCATGTCGGATTGAAATGATATAAAAAAATAACAGTTTGTTAAAATGATAAACCAAAACGAACTTCCCCTACGTCCTGTTGGAAGGGTAGGCACTACTAACGCAGGAAAACAGTGCTTGCTGAGGACAATGGATAAACTGTACAAACAATATTTATGATAATGTATTAATCACTTTCACTAAAATAGAATGCTACAATCATTCTAAGGCATAAACAATATCTGATATTCTCAAACAATTTGTACACATTGTTCCAAACAATACTTAATATTGACATTAATAAACAGTATATACACACGTAGCAACTGTTGTCTGAAGGTTTCTCTGCAGATCTAGTAAATAAAATGCAGTTTTACAGTTTGAACTTAATGACTCCAGTCTTCTGACACCCGAACAGATCAGAGCAGAGTGTAAACAGTCCTGTTTTTTCTTGGCTTTGTTTCATATTTGGGAGAAAATTAAAACACAAAGACACATTCCTTTTCGATTCAAAGCAGTTGAACTGATTCTTCCTTTTCATAGAAAATGAAGTGGACCTTTTTAGTTTATTGATTCATAAATAATTATTACAAAATTAAATACATTCACTATAATACGATTAAATAAAAAAAGAATATTTACAAAGTAGTGGAAAGTATTTCTACCGCAGGTTCGTCTGTGATGGTTGAGGAGGATTCATTCAGTGCATTGTTGTCTGGAACAGGAAATGAACAGGAAATGGTGTAACCCTCACTTCCTGTTTCTATGGGATTCTTTGGATGTTAGATCCCTGTTGAAGCAAAGCCAACCCTGGGACTCGCCTCTCGCTGATCTCTCACCTGGCCAACCTTTCCCCAACGGAAACCAAAAGACTTCTTCTTCTTCTGTGTTGTGGAGCCTGCGTCCCGGTGCTCTGACGCCCCCTGGTGGTCTGGAGGACCCAGGAGATGGAGTTCCAGGGTGGTCGAGAGGAGCGTCAGGGCTGGGTTAGTTAGTTTGCTTCAGGAGTTCGGTCCATCGCTTCTCGAAGAACTTCCTCATGGTGTGTCCTGCTCGGCCTATGTCGGAGTTGTCCTCGTTGAACTTCTCGCAATTATCGAAAACCAAGTTGACGTCGATGATGAAAGTCTCCAAGTTCTGATATCTGAAACGAACAAAACATTTTGTTTTTTTAAATCTTAAATCATATAATATATAAGCATATCATAATCATAAAGTACAGCAGAAGATCCAGGGTCAGAAGTGTTTCAGTGAGTCAAGGAGCGGGAAACAAGTTCTCAATAACATCTCAGTATCTCCAGAGAAACATCTCAGTATCTACAGAGAAACATCTCAGTATTCTACAGAGAAACATCTCAGTATCTCCAGAGAAACATCTCAGTATCTACAGAGAAACATCTCAGTATTCTACAGAGAAACATCTCAGTATCTCCAGAGAAACATCTCAGTATCTACAGAGAAACATCTCAGTATTCTACAGAGAAACATCTCAGTATCTACAGAGAAACAGCTCAGTATCTACAGAGAAACATCTCAGTATTCTACAGAGAAACATCTCAGTATCTCCAGAGAAACATCTCAGTATCTCCAGAGAAACATCTCAGTGTTCTACAGAGAAACATCTCAGTGTTCTACAGAGAAACATCTCAGTGTTCTACAGAGAAACATCTCAGTATCTACAGAGAAACATCTCAGTATCTACAGAGAAACAGCTCAGTATCTACAGAGAAACATCTCAGTATTCTACAGAGAAACATCTCAGTATCTCCAGAGAAACAACTCAGTATCTCCAGAGAAACATCTCAGTATCTACAGAGAAACATCTCAGTATCTCCAGAGAAACATCTCAGTATCTACAGAGAAACATTTCAGTATCTACAGAGAAACATCTCATTATTCTACAGAGAAACATCTCAGTATCTACAGAGAAACAGCTCAGTATCTACAGAGAAACATCTCAGTATCTACAGAGAAACATCTCAGTATCTACAGAGAAACATCTCAGTATTCTACAGAGAAACATCTCAGTGATCTACAGAGAAACATCTCAGTGATCTACAGAGAAACATCTCAGTATCTCCAGAGAAACATCTCAGTATCTACAGAGAAACATCTCAGTATCTACAGAGAAACATCTCAGTATTCTACAGAGAAACATCTCAGTATCTCCAGAGAAACATCTCAGTATCTACAGAGAAACATCTCAGTATCTACAGAGAAACATTTCAGTATCTACAGAGAAACATCTCAGTATTCTACAGAGAAACATCTCAGTATTCTACAGAGAAACATCTCAGTGATCTACAGAGAAACATCTCAGTATCTACAGAGAAACATCTCAGTATTCTACAGAGAAATATCTCAGTATTCTACAGAGAAACAGCTCCTGGTCATATTTAACCACAATTATTGACCAGATATCGATCAACTTGGAGATGAAGAGATCCACATGTGTCTTTGATGAGAGTATGAATGACTCCAGAGTCACGTCAAGATGAGGACTTACTGGCTGCTGACCAGCTTCTCCCGGATGGTGAAGAAGTCCATGGGCTTCTTGATGACCTTCCTGTAGCCCAGGACAGACTTGATGTTGACGGGGGTCAGGAAGGGCCAAGCATCCTGGTGTCTCTCCAGCTCAGCTAGGAGCACTCTGGAACACACACACACACACACACACACACAGACACACACACACACACACACACACACACACACACACAGACACACACACACACACACACACACACACACACACACAGGCACGCACACACACACACACACACACACACACACACACACACACACACACACACACCACACACACACACACACACACACACACACACACAGGGAGTTAGAGATGGTACCAGGAGAAATTAACACATCACATGAAGAAATCAAACATCCCAGCTCCGTCATCCAGCATAACCCACAGACAGAACTCCCTTCCACATTCCAGCGTACCTGCACAAGCCCAGATCTCTGTTATTGTCTCTTGCTGTCTTGGCCCTCTTCACACACACAGGGCTCTCCTGATTGGGCAGCTGCTGAGGCGTGGGCGGGACCCTCCTCTGACTTCCTCTTCCTGTTGGGCTCCTTGGCTCCTTTCCTGGGGGTGCTGCTGGCACTGGCTGGGTCGTCCTCCGAGCCCTCGCCGTTTCCTGTCTGCTTCCCAACGTTCTTCTTCACCTCTCCACCTTTCTTCCCTCCTCCTCCTCCCCCCTCCTCCTCCTCCTCCTCCTCCCACTCCTGCTCCCCCTCCTACCAGCGTAGGCCTGCTCGGAGGCTTCTTGCTTTTGGGAATAGGACCGCTCGCCTGGGAAGAAACACATCGTGATCGTCAGTAAAAGAAACACAATGCACTCGTTTTATTTCCTTTCCAAAAGCGTTGAGAAGGAAGATTCTGAGTGAGGAACAGAAGGGTTCAAGAGGGAGGAGAGGAACAGGAGAGGAACAGGAGAGGAACAGGAGAGGGACAGGAGAGGGAGGAGAGGGACAGGAGAGGGACGAGAGGGACAGGAGAGGGAGGAGAGGGACTGGAGAGGGACAGGAGAGGGACAGGAGAGGGAGGAGAGGGACTGGAGAGGGACAGGAGAGGGACAGGAGAGGGTACCTTGGAGATGCAAGCAGGACAGTACCAGTCTCCCTCGGGGATGCAGGTGATCTTGGGCTTGTGACAGTAGGTGTGACAGCCCTTGTCACAGCCGTCACACAGCAGGAGCAGGTCCTCGTTGTCTCCCTTCCTGCAGATCTGACAGTACTGCAGAAACAAACACACCTTTTAACCCTCCAAACACACAGCTTCCAGCTCACATAGAGAACCAAACATTATGATCTGGGAATTATGTCGTACATTGTGGATGTTTTATCAAGACAATTACATCCCTTTGTGTGTTAGTTAGTTGGAAACCTTTATCCAAAGTGACATATCGTACATGAGAAATTTGAACCTGCAACCTCTTGATCTGCAGTCAAATACTCTAACCACAGAGCTATACCTACTCAAATCCTCTACCCAAGAGCTAAACCCCTCCCTGGGCCTGAGGGGCACCTACCACTTTCATGATGGATCTCTCCCAGGCGATGGACTTCTGCAGCTGCTGGATGCACATGGCCAGCTGTGCGGCACTGCGGACCTCACCCAGGGCCCTCCTCCACACCTTCATCCCGTGAGCCACCTCCTCCTCACCCCTGAGGAGCACCGAGACGTCAGGACAACGTGGGGCGTTCACACACGCACACACACACGCAATCGCTGTCACGCGGACACAGTTATAAACACGCGTGCACACACAAACACGTGCACACACGCGTGCACACACACGCGTGCACACACACACGTGCACACACAAACACGTGCACACACACAAACACGTGACCTCCCACCCCGCTTCACAAACAGCACTAATGTCCAGCAGGACAGACACAGCATGAGGGAGGGCTGGAGCACAGGCTGGAGGCTGCACCATGCAGGAGGACGAGGAGGAGGGAAGAGAGGAGGAGAGAGAGAGAGGGAGAGAGTGAGAGAGAGGAGGAGTTCGAGAGAGATTGCGTTTCGATTTTAGGCTCTCTTCTCTTCTCTGCTCTCTTCTCTCTCTTCCTCTCTCTCTTCTTCTTTCTCTCTCTCTCTCTCTCTCCTCTTCTCTCTCTCTTTCTCTCTCTCTTCTCTATCTCTTTCTTCCTTCTCTTCTTCTTTTCTCTTCTCTCTCTTCTCTCTTTCTTGCTCTCTCTCTCTCTCTGTCTCTTCTCTTCCTTCTTCTCTTCCTCTCTCTTCTCTCTCTCTCTCTCTTCTCGTCTTCTTCCTTCTTTCCTCCTCTCTCTTCTCTTCTTTCTCTTCTTCTTTCTCTTCTGCTCTCTTCTTCTTTCTCTTCTTTCTTCTCTTCCCTCTCTTCTTCCTTCTTTCTCTTCTCTCTCTTCTCTCTTCTTCTTTCTCTCATCTCTTCCTTCTCCTTCTTTCCTTCCTCTCCTCTCTCTTCTTCCTTCTCTCCTTACTCTCTTCCATCGCTTCTTACTTCTTTCTCTTCCTCTCTCTTCTCTCTCTATCTCTCCTCTTGCTTTCTCTCTCTCTTCTCTTCTCTTCTCTTTCACTCTCTTTCTCTTCTCTCTTGCCTCTGCCGCCTTCTTTCTCTATCTTTTCTCTTCTCTCTCTTCTTTCTCTTATCTTCTCTTCTCTTCTCTTCCTTCCTCTTCCACTTCTACTGCTCCTTGTATCTTCTTTCTTTCTTCTCTTCGCTTTCGTCCATCCTTTCTCTTCCTCTCTTCCTTCTCTGTCCTTCTCTTCCTTCTCTTCTCTCTCTTCTTTTCTCTTCTCGCTACTCTCGTCTCTTCCTCTCTTCTCTCTCATTCTCTTCTCTTCTCTCGTCTTCTTCTATTCTCTGTACATTCGTGCTTTTCCCACTTTCTCTTACCTCTCTTTTTATCTTCTTTCCTGAATAACTTGATGCCCTCTCACGTCTTCTCCTCTCTTCTTCTCCTCTTCTTACAGGGCTACTTCATGCTCAAACCTTGACGCTCCTTGTTCTACGTCTTCTCTCTCCCCTCTCCTCTTAAGCTTCTGCAAATCCTGGTATACTGGCTCATCTTGCTAGCTCTCGTTCTCTCTTTCTCTTCCCGTTCTCCTCTTCCTCTCTTCTCCTCTCGTACTCTCTCTCTTCTTCTCTCTTTCTCATCTCCCTTCTCTCCTCTTCTTTCCTCTTTTGCGTCGCCTCTCTCCTTCTTCGTCTTCCTTTTGTGCGGGTGTTGTAAGTGCCAGCGGTGTTGGAAGGCGGGCCGTTTGGAAGGCGGGCCGTGTGGATCACCACAGTTATGATGCAGAAGTGATGCAACGTCGACTACCAGAGAACATCCGACGACCGATCAAACACAGGAAACAGTGATGCAACTCCCAACTCCCCCAAAAAAAAACGTTTTAAAAAAAAAAAAAAAAAAACTTGACAAAAAAACATTTTGCCCGTGAAGTAGGAAAGCATCAGACTCAAATCAAAAAAGCGTAAGGGAAATTGGGTTTCTGTCCCGCCGTTAACATACCCTTTCCCCTGTCTGCATGAGAGGAACTGGGCGGGGGCTGGGCACAGTGCCGTCCAACAATTATCCCACCCTGATCTGGAATGGTTGTGCCTAGGGTTGGGTTCCCTCAGGTACGCCTTCGCTCTCACGTTGCGCTCCAGATCGGCCAGCTAGCACCGCCATGTCCAGGGTTTTTCTGCGCGTGCCGAGACACGGCGCCCTTCTCCACCCGCCCTCCACCGCGTCACGCTAGAGGAGGATCTCTTGGGAGAGCGTGCTTGGTGCTCGTGTCTCAGGGGAGGTCCTCCCTCTCTGACTGAGGGGCCTCCGGTACATCAAGCCCTGTGGGGGGGCGGGGGGGGGGGGCTGTTTTAATAAGGCTTCTAAAGAATGTGTCCGGTCATGTTTGTGTGTGTGTGTGTAAACATGTCTGGTGTGTGTGTAAGAACATGTTGTGTGTGTGTGTGTACAGTGTGTGTGTAAACGTGTGTGTGTGTGTTGCTACCTTGATCTGCAGGCTGGCCGTGGTGACCTTCCTCTCCAGTTCCCCACCCCGCTGCAGCCACCGGCGATGTCCATCTCCATGGCCTGCTTCCTCCCACACACCAGCAGCCACCACAGACTCCATCCCACACTCACCTGACTCTCCTCCAGGTCACAACAGCTCGTCTCGCCACTGCAGGGGCAGGGGGCAGAGGTCGACAGGCAGACAGGCCGAACAGACAGAACAGACAGACAACAGACGACAGACAGACAGCAGACAGTCCGCAGGCAGACAGACACACACCCACACAGACAGACAGAAAGAGAGACACGCCACAGACAGACAGACAGACAACACAACCGTCAGACAGACACAGGAAGACAGACACACATACATGACAGACAGACAACAGGAAGATCAGACCCACATACAGACACACAGACAGACGACAGACAGACAGACAGGCAGGCAGGCAACTCACCGTCTCTGTGCTTGGTGCCGACCTGAGGGATGACTCCAGGTACTTTGCATCTGTCTCTGTAGGCCTCTCCTCCCCCGGAGTTCTCGTGCTGGCAGAGACCTGGTCAGGCCCCTGATCTGCTCATTCTGACACCTCCACAACAGCCTCCCAGCATGTCTGCAACACACACACACACACACACACACCACACACACACACAGTCACACTTAGAAACACTTTCCCCACATGTCATCATATACTAATCTAAACATGCAGAGAGTTTAACATCACCCCTGGCCATCCCTAGTTAACCCTATACCCAGATCCTGAAACTGATTAAAGGTTTTCCCTTTTCCTGCCCCCAACCCGCCCCCCCGGACCACCCCGCCCCACCCCCGTACCCCCCCTCCCCCCCGACCACCCGGACCGACCTCCGCCCCCCTCAACACCTTCAGGGATGGGCTGTGGTAGGGGGTTGTCGAATGGACTTGGGGCCTGCAGGGCGGGTGAGGGCAAAAAACGGAGGGTGGCTCCGAAGAGGCGGCTCGGAGGAGGGCTTCCACTGGGGGCTCTGGAGGGGGCGACTGGGGGCCCTGGCCGGAGACGCTGGGGTGGCCCCTGTGCCCCCCCCTCCAGAGAGGGGCCGGGCAAGGCTGCTGCAGAACGGCAGGCTGACTCAACAGCCCCAGGCCAGAACGGCAGGCCCAACATTTGACCCCCTCGACTTACCCTGAGGGGGGGGAGGGAGGGAGGGAGAGAGAGAGAGAGAGGGAGAAGAGAGAGAGCAGGAGAGCGAGAGAGAGAGAGCGGAGTTGTTTCTTTCTCTCTCTCTCTTCTCTCTCTCCTTCCCCTCTCTCTCTCTCTCTCTCTCTCTCTCCTCTCGTTCTTTCGTTTCTTCTCTATCTCTAGAGAGAGAGATCTATATATAGAGCGATAGATCTATAGATCGAATCGTGGCAATCAAGTTCCCATAGATAGCCTTTTACAACATGCCTCCCTTAAATCCTCACTCAACAATCAATCAATCAATTTATAAATCATAATGAAATAAACACTCTCACTATCAGTGTTGAGCTGAGGTTCATTCACCCACCCCCACCTGTAAAGGCGGCGAGAGGGTAGTTATGAGGGGCCTGCGAGTGGTGGCGGGCTGTCCCGGAGGCGGCGGCAGCGGAGGGGTGGTGAGAGGCAGGGCGGGGGAGGCGGGGGGGAGCGGCGCTGGGGGGGGGGGCGGGGGTGCCATGGGGCCGGGTGGGGGGGCCTTGGATGGGGAGTGATGAGGGAGGTCTGGTCGCAGGGGGAGCGAGGGAGGAGGGTGACCAGTGTCCACTCCCTCCGTCATGACTCTGAGGAGCTGTTCCGCTGGGGAGGTACTGGAGCTGGGGGGGGAGGGGGCTTCCCCTGGGGGGGGGCAGGAGTGAGCAGGACGGGGGCTAAGAGGTGGGGGGTGCTGGTTGGGCGTCCAAGGTGGGGTGGGTCAGCAAGGGGCTGGCCGGTAGGATCGGGCTGAGGGAGCAGTTGCCGTGGGCGACGAGAGGCGGGCCGCGTGGTGCCGTGTGCGTTGTCGCTCGCGTCCTCGATCGGGGTTTCCATGGTGACCGCTAGCGTGGTGCCCGGTAGGTGGCCCGCAGGCAAGTTAACTCGTTCTTCTCCTCCTCTTCCTCCTCCTCCTCTTCCTCCTCCTTCTCTTCCTCTGAGGCAGGTGTGCTGGCGTTCTGGTTGCCGTGGCAGCAGACCTCCTGCGGGGCGATGGAGGGCTCCTCCTTCTGCACCTCCTCCTCCACAGGCTCCTCTTCACCTGCCACCTCCTCCGCCCTCCTCCTCCTCTTCCTCTCCTCCTCAAGCTCTTCCGGGCTGAGGGGGTCAAACACACACTGAGCATCTGCATCAAGAGTATCATGTTGTTATTGATACAACCCCAGCCCCCCCGCCCCCCCTAGTCCCCCCGCCCCCAGTCCCCCCCCGCCCCCTCACCTTCTCCGCTCTCCATGGCCTCGATGAAGACCCCCCCGCAGTGAGGCAGCACCCAGTAGCGGCGGCGGAAGCGGTCCTGCCCATACATGCTGGAGCGGAGCGAGTGGGACGCCTCGTACAGCTTCCTCCGCAGCTGGTGGTGTTGCTGGGAAACCACGGGGCACAACGTCAACACCACACACAATCACACCACACAGTGAGGTAGAGGGGGGTGAGGGTTATAGAGGGGGTGAGAGAGAGGGGGTGGGGTAGGACCCCACCTTTGCTAATTTCTCTATCTGCTTCTCCAGCTCCTCCACACTGGTGGCCTGGTCTCCTTCATCCTGGAGAAACACAAGGTCACATGGTCACAAGGTCACATGGTCACATGGTCACATGGTCACAGGGTCACATGGCTTACATATGTAGCCCACATTCAGCCTGGAGGTCATTGGGAGATCCTACCTCGTCGCAAGTTTCCACTTTTTTGCATTTCTTCATCATCTCCTCCTCTCTCTCCTCCTCGTCCTCGTCCGCCTGCTCGTCACTGTCCTCTTCCTCCTCGTCCTCCTCGTCGCTGTCAGCGCCGGCTTCCTCTTGCGCTTCAGGCTGGAGGACAAGACGCCCACAGGCTGGGGCTCCTCCCCTCCCACGCTGACCTCCCTCCTGCCTGTCGCTTGGCGTGGATGGCTCTTAGCCTGGCAGACACACACACACACACACACAGAGACACACACAGAAGTGAGCACAAAACGAACACATGTACACACACTCGCTAGCAGAGTGTCGACAGTCACACCCTGTGACGTAAGCTCAGCCTTACTTCTTCAGCTTGCTCTCCATGATCCACTTCTCCTTCCTCATGTTGGTCATCTGGTCCAGGTTCTTGTCTATCTCACTGCAGACAGGAAGTATACAGAGATTCATCACTAAGCCATCAGACATAGTCTTGTGAAGTCATCAGAACATAGTCATTGTGAAGTCATCAGAACAGAGTCATTGTGAAATCATCAGAACATAGTCATTGTGAAGTCATCAGAACATAGTCATTGTTAAGTCATCAGAACATAGTCATTGTTAAGTCATCAGAACATAGTCATTGTGAAGTCTCAGAACAGAGTCATTGTGAAATCATCAGAACATAGTCATTGTGAAGTCATCAGAACATAGTCATTGTTAAGTCATCAGAACATAGTCATTGTGAAGTCATCAGAAACAGAGTCATTGTGTAAGTCATCAGAACAGAGTCATTGTGAAATCATCAGAACATAGTCATTGTGATGTCATCAGGCTGGTCGCCCGGCAGCCTGGTCCCTGGTGCGTACCTGACCACGCCCCTGCTGCAGGCCAGCTCGTTGGCCAGGAAGCCCAGGATGGAGGCCTTCTGGGCGGGCGTGTGGGCCTGGAAGGCCCTGGTCTTCAGGCTCAGGGCCAACTCAGCCAGCTCTGTCTGGCCACAGTGAGCGCCCATGTACATCTGGAGAACCTCCGACACGTTTGTCACGGTTGATGCCCACATTGGTCAGGTGGTCCCCAAGCATGGTCTTGGTCTGGGGGAGGGAGGGGGGTTTCAAGGAAGTTAGTGTTTAAAAAAAAAGAATTTATACCCACCCCACCATACTCTCGCTATCCCCCATGCCCACATACCCTTCACACACACCCACCCACCCACCCACCCTCCCTCCTTCCCTCCCATCTCTCCCTCTCCCTCCACTCCCTCCCTCCCTCCCTCCCTCCCTCCCTCCCTCCTCCCTCCCTCCCTCCCTCCCTCCCACCCTCCCTCACTCCCTCCCCCCCTCCCTCCCTCTCCTCTCTCTCTCCCTCTCTCCCTCCCCTCCCACCTCCCCACCCCTCCCTCCCTCCCTCCTCACCTCCCCCTCCCTCCCCCTCCTCACCTTGTGTCCTGGGGGCAGGCCCGGGTCACACACGGCCAGGGAGAGCATGCGGACCAGCAGGTCCTGGACGTGTCCCATGCTGTCTCCCACGTTCAGCAGCCCCTCCTGTAGCATGCTCAGGGTGGGCACGTCGCTCGCCACGTCCAGCCCCAGCACCCGGCCAAACCCCCGG
>CAEFZP010001474.1:0-26706 GCA_903064625.1 Mallotus villosus
AAACACACCACACCACACATACAAAAACGAATAATGAGACAAAAATAACAAATAACCTGCTCCATATTTGTCACGATAACCCCACTCCTGTTTGCTTTTAACCTCATGCTGCTCCCTCGCTCGCTCCCACCCATCTGCCCCCCGGCCGTCTCCCCCCTTCCTGGCCCCCTCCATTCTTCGCTGGTTCTTCATTAGTGGGTAAGCAGTCAACACATCAGGGGAATGGTTCTGCTCTCCGCAACACTCAGCATCAAAACCCTGGGTCATCTTCCCTCAGATCAGCCCTCAGATCAGGCCCTCATCATCTGGGTCTCTAAACCTCCAACAGACTCTCGTCTTCCTATTGCCTTCGATTGTGTTCGTTCTTTTATGTTTCTTTATGTTTTATGGTGCTCTGTGAAAGTGTTGTATACGTCAGCCTCTGTTGGAGGGCCTTCACATTTAAGTGTTAAAAACAAAGTACTGGGGACCATGAGGGTTAACCAAGCTGCCATGTTTACCATGCTTGTAGACATATAATACACTCTAACCAGAGTGTCGCTGCCTCTGGACCGTGACATGTAAAGAGCCTCCTCGCACTCGTCCCCATCCTCGCCCTCCTCCTCGCCCCCTCATCGCCCCCTCCTCGCCTCATCCTCGCCCTCCTCACCCCTCCTCGCCCCCTCATCGCCCCCTCCTCGCTCTCGCCCCTCCTCCTCGCCCCTTCTCGCCCCCTCCTCGACCCCTCCTCGCACCCTCCTCGCCCCTCCTCGCCCCTCTCTCGTCTCCCGGCCTGTGTTAGTGATACTAAACACGCAAGCACCCATGAGGGAGAGAGGAGAGTGCTTCCGATTGGCAGCTCGTCTCCGACGGAGCGCGGCGTGTAAAATGGCTCAATGGAGCGCGACTCTGCTGAGGGGAGGGGGTGGTTGTGGTGTTGTAGAGGGGCGGATGGGGGTTCAGCTGGTAATGCGATCAGACGCACTCAGCCCTGTGAACATGATTGCCCTGTTACTGTCGTCTGCTCGTCTGTCTTCCTCCCCCGCCGTCAGCACCGAGACTGAACAACAGAGGGGAGAGAGGGAGGGAGGGGAGGGAGGGAGGGAGGGAGGGGGAGGGAGGGAGCGAGGGGAGGGAGGGAGGGAGGGAGGGAGGGAGGGAGGGAGGGAGGGAGGGAGGGAGGGAGGGAGGGAGGGAGGGAGCGGAGGGAGGGAGGGAGGGAGGGAGGGAGGGAGGGAGGGAGGGGAAAAGGAGAAGCTGGGTGACTGTGAGATTGTGATGTGTAGTGTAAGGAAAAGATTGGGTGAGGGAGAGCGTAAGGGAAAAAGAGAGAGAGAGGGAATAGATAGGAGACACAGAGAGACGGAGAGAGAGAAAGACGGAGATAGAAAGACAGACATAGAGACAGAGAGAGAGAGATAGATGAGAGACGAAAGAGAGACACAAAGAGAGAGTAGAGAGAGACGTGAGAGAGAGAGATGAGAGAGAGAGAGAGAGAGAGACAGAGAAAGGGACAGAGATGAGAGAGAGAGAGAGAGAGAGAGAGGGGGCAGATCTCCAGTGGCGTGGGTAGACAGGGTATCCATTCCATCCTGAGGCCGATCCCCTTCTGCTCTTGTTCTTTAAATACTCCCAACGAGCAGGTTACGGTGAGGCCCTCTGCATTGTCTTTAAACAGCTGTCAGTAGCTCTTCCATCCTCCAGCACCCCACCACACTGTTTATCTCTCTATCCTATATATGCTGGTCGTAATCAAGAGCAGCAGGCATTAATGCAACCCCAGACAGTCCGGCTAGACCTGCAGAGGTCTGCTTCCTCTTACGACCCTTCCTCTGCTCATCTTCCCACTCCTCCTCTTCCTCCTCCTGATTCATCATCTCACCTCATTTTCTTCCTCAGTATCCTCTTCCTCATGCTCTTGATCC
Source organism: Mallotus villosus (assembly GCA_903064625.1). Lineage (NCBI taxonomy): Eukaryota > Metazoa > Chordata > Actinopteri > Osmeriformes > Salangidae > Mallotus > Mallotus villosus. Next base: position 1,905 of record CAEFZP010001474.1, read on the forward strand.
TCCTATTCATCTCTTATATGTCATCCTACGTAAGCTACGTCTCCTCATCACTCCTCCTCCTCCTCTCCTCCTCCGCCTCCTCCTCTTCCTATACGTCCTCCTCCTTTCTTCCTCCTCCTCCTCCTGCCCCTCTGCCTATCCCCCTGGGACAGTCAGAGGACTTATGAAGACTACATAGACCATTTAGCCTCTGCAAGCCCACTTACCAGCTTAAATCCATTGAACCATCACTGTCACTGTAATTGAATTATTCTTTCAAACTTCCAAGTTAGTAGTCAGAATTGTTCCTTTTCTAACCGTGGTAAAAAAAACTCTTAGTGTTTCTTGTACTCCGGTTTCTTTGATAAAGCTTCATTATTTTCAACTAATCAATTCTCACAATGCTGAGATTGATTGATGAAACTGCGTTGACATTCACGTCACCATGAGATTAATGGTTGTTTTGTAAAATAATAATAATACAATATTGTCAATGTTTCTACATATTGCACTGATTCAATCAAACTCAGCTATTTCAATCCAACGGATCAATTTAGCATTAGTTAGATTTTAAGGCATCATGTAATTAGTTTGCATAATCAATTTTACAGCACAGTGGGGTGATTCTCTGATGAGCCTCTGATCTGTCAAATCTCAACGGTATATTAACAGATATTAGTTATTAACGAATTGTTTATAACAGACATTAGTTATATAACAGATATTAGCTATTACTCTCATCACATGAAACTCACTACGAAATGACCCAGGCGTCCTTAGCAATTTTTTAAGAAAATTGCAAACTAAAATTTAGATTGATTTGTTTGGGGACATTTTGTTCTGTGCTCTTACTCCTAGAGACATCAGCCAGACCTGACATCACTAGGGGGCTGGTATCAACGTATCAGAGATATTACAACGACTTATTACACAGCAATGACTTAATCAGTCCACTCTGGACGTAATGTACAATTAAAATATCCGAAAGCTTGATTTAGCATTTGAACTGGGATGAAACACAGCTTGTCCATAACGATCACTTGCTCGAATAGACCGTGCTCTGATCACCGTGGAGCTGATCTGCCGGTGGGATGATGTTTGTTTTGTTTTAATTTGTGTAAGTGTGTGTCTGAGTGCATGTTGTTGCTTGTCCATTAATAAGTAATGGAAGCTTCCTTTTAAGAGCAGATGCTGAGCTTCCATGTCTCTCTCTCTCTCTCCTCTCCTCCTCCCTCCCTCCCTCCCTCTCTCCTTCCCTCTCACTCCTCTCCTCTCTCGGGTCTCTCATTCCCTCCCTCCCTCTCTCCTTTCTCTCTTCTCCTCTCCCTCTGTCCCTCTCTCTCCACTCGTCCTCCTTCCCTCCCTCTCTCATCCCATCTCTCTCTCTAGCTCCTCCTCACTCTACGCTCGCTCTCATCCCTCTCTCTTCCGCTCTCTATCTCACTCTCTCTCTCTCTCTCTCCCTCTCCATCGCTCTCCCTCTCTCTCCCTTCTCTCTCCTTCTCTCTCTCCTCTCTCTCTCTCCCTCTCTCAACTTCTGTCTCTGTGTATGTGAGTGTGGCTTCCGTTTTGAGTGTTTCTGCGATTGTGTGTGTGTCCGTGTATGTGTGCGAGTGTGTAAGTGTTTGAGTGCGTTTGCATGTGTCTGTGTGTGTGCATACATGTGTGTGCAAGTAAGTGTGTGTGTGTGTGTTTTGCTAATATCAGTGCAGCCGCGAGTACTCTGAGTGAATCCATTGGTCTATGTGTGGGTAATGGAAAGTGTGCAACAGCAGCACATACTTGAAGACTGATGCTCGTGGTCCGAACTGCATTGGGATTGATGACCTCAGGATATCCAGTAAGTTGGTGTATATCCAAACTAAATCTCTCTCTCTCCCCCCCTCTCTCTCTCTCTCTCCCCCTCTCTCTCTCTCTCTCTCTCTCCTCTCTCTCTCCCCCCTCTCTCTCTCTCTCTCTCTCCGTCTCTTTCACAACGGACAAGGCCCACTTTACAACAGGTTTTGCAGCCTAGCCTTTACTCGGAGGAGGAGGACAGTTCACCAAAATTAACAAAAAGAGTGAAATCACACTCCACCTAAAAAAAAAGCAAATAAAAGAATATGGGCGTTCGAATGTTCGAGTAATTACTGCAATCTGCATATGAAGGATCGCGTGCTGGTCTGCCGCGGGCGCTGTTTTTATTGCGTGTGTCTGCCTTTATCAATTTCGACGAGCATGGGAAATGGGGAAACTGTGGCAGCCTCGCAGCTAAACGCAGCAGACAATATGCAAAAAGACGACGCTACTTTTGAATAATAAATGATGTGCTTTTATAGCCACTCTAAAACGCCTGTGATGGTACAATATGAAAAGGCTATGATAAGTAATAGTGCATTTAAAAAGGATCTAGTATGTTTTTATTACTACGTTTAAAAAAGAAAAGAATAGGGGAGACGGTGGGTGGAAATGGGATGAAAGGAGGGGTAGGAGTGAGAGAGATATCAGTATGATTGCAATAAAAGAAATGGTGGATTCCCTCCTAGCGAAATAACCTGCTTAATGAAAGTTTACCGTCTCTCGCTCTTTTCCTGCGCCTCTCTTGTCTCCTCTTATGAAATATTAACTACATTTTTATATACAGCTCTAAAGCTTAATGCTCTTTTATAGCTTGTCTTTGTTTTGCCTTGTCGTTTTCTACCGTATTATTTTCCAAGCTTTAATGGAGCTCCTTTTAATTTGGTTTACATTGTGCGTCATATGCGCCCGTCTAGCTGGGAACATTGACAAATAGTCAATTTAACTCCGAGATTTGAGATCAACTACACATTTCGGCAACTGTGACATGTTTTCTTAGCCTTGTCTCCAAAGAGCCGTAATAAAAAGCACAGGAGTGTAACCTAGTACATTGTCATATTAATGGTGATGATGACGAAGAAGATATTGATGACGATGAAGATGAAGACGACGACTGAGCTCTGCGTTCCAAGGAAGCCGCGTGTGTAGCCTATAGGCCTATCTGTGTGCCTATGTGTGCATGCGCGCGCGCGTTCGTGTGTATAATATCAATGAAATTAGAACTCTGACAGGGGTTGCCCAACACACCACTCAGACTGCTTGAAAAGCCAATAGAGGTTGAAAGGGAGGGGGGGGTGATGACGCAATGGTCATTTCAGTGGGACGAGCATGAGTCTCCCAAAGGAGAGGGTCTTCCTAGCATCAGCACTCACTAATGGTCTATTAAAATATCAACTACTTCAAAGTAAACTGATTTTTCCTCCGCTTGCTTCAGTCCCCTGAAGCTAATCAAACGCGGCGGCCAGGCTCGAGGTAGATAATCGCTTTTACACAGCAGATTACAAGGAACCACTTAGATCCAATGTCAGAAGATCGGGTGTCCTCGAGATTTACATTCAATTGGCGCATGGAAACTATTTCCTGGTATAAAATGCTAATGGTGGGCCTTTGACTGAATACAGGCACTAAATAAAAGCATTACCACTAGCTTGTCTATGTTAACTCGACGAAATATGTTTACCTTTGAGACAAAACACAATGCTGTCCAAACGAGAATATACTAAAATATATATAGGCCTATATCATCCCAAAAACCAACAATAAATATATAACATATTAAACTGTATTTAGTTTGTTTATAGCTATATATATATATATATATATTATTATGATGTTATTTAGGCAATTAAAACAAATCTTAATAGACAACTATCGGCACATATAGGGTTAGGGTTAGGCCCAAGACCTAATGGGATCCCAAATCGTGCACCTGATCTTGTCATGGCTATGGTGACGAGTAACGAAGTTTTATTCTTTGGATTGTTTATAAGATGAACATGTTTGATAAATAAACTAGCCAATACTTAACTGGGCGATAAACTGTAAAAAGAAAAAACTGCATGAATAATTTTTTGATCGGCTAAAACATCTGTATTATTATTGGATTAGGCTATATTGTTGTAGACTATTTTAAATTGATAAGAATATCAGGTGTCCTCACACAATATAACCCACACTATACACAATACGCACAAAATAGCCTACAATAAAAATATGTTTTAAGATATATGATAGGTTAATACAAATATGTGTAAGATTATTGACAAGAAGAAGGAATAATGTCAAGTTAATACCACGGTCTTAAAGAGAGAAAACATACAAACCCGAATAAAACGTCGCAGTAGAAGGTAAATAAATAGCCTACGTTTATTTTTTGGGTAACCTATAGGCTAAGAAAATAGTTTTACTGACTATAGGTAGCCGACGACTTTTCCCCCATAAACATTTAACATAGGCTATAGCCCGATGTATAGAAATGAAACCACAAAAAACTGACAAAACTTCATTCTGCAGTTGTTCCGAGTCGAATAACCTAGGAGAAGAAATAGGATTTTGGGGGGGATTCAATTATTTGAATTAGTAGGCCTATGCCTTTTACGAAATATCAGGACAACTGGAAAGCGCATGGGGTTCACCATCAACAAGTATTTAACAAATAGAGATATCAATTTATCCGTTGCAAAGTGTGCTTTTAAAGAAATGATGTCACCTGGAACGATCCCTCCGCTCACATTCAATTTAACAAATTAAAGTTAAAACGTCAGCCAATAGGGTGGCAGAAAAGCTGCCTTAGCCAATAAGCGGTAGAGAGAAGAAGGCTATTGCGGGCGGGGTGTGTGATGAACAGAATTGTCCCAAGTAACGATTGCCCTGTATCAGCAAAGTCAATGTGCCACACTTGCGCATTACCCAGATGGAAGCAATGATCAGAACCGCGAAGCAAAGGAGAAGATTTGGAATCTGACAAAACTTCAAACATTCTTAACGCAGCCTTAAGATGTCTAGAAATTATTCCACACATAAATAACTGCCGCTAGTCTTTTGCGATCTACAATCGCATCGTCGGTGTGAGCTTTGAGGACCGTGCACACGCGCCTGGTTGTAGTGTTTGGTAAAGAATGGACCGGACGCCCAGCACAAGCCCCACCGGCGCCAGTCAGCCCACACAACCCGCCCAACACGAACCTATAAGTTTCGGTATTGACCAGATCCTCGGCGGTACTGATCAAGACGGTCCACAGCACACTAATAGGAGCGGTTTGTGTCCAGGAAATTCCACAAGTGGAGGGAGTTATCATCTCGGCAGTCCAACCGGAGCCAGCGCGGCTCCTTTCACCTCGCTGTCCGGTCAGTTCCATGGCATCGCATCATCATACGAGGAATCGAATGCGTACGGATTGAACTTGACCCTCACACCCGGAGGAGTGATACGCGTCCCGGCACACAGGCCGCTAGCTGCCGCCCTTCCTCCTCCAATCACCAGCGCGGTTCCCGGCCTCAGCAGCCTAAGCTTCCCATGGATGGAGAGCAGCCAGAGATTTGCCAAGGAAAGATTTGCAGGTAAATATCCGTTAATACTGGACCACCTCAAAATGAACCTGGTTAACATAGGTTTAATTTAATTAATGTTTAATGTTAGTTAACTGTTCATTCAGGACCTTGTCGCCTATATCCACATCCCAGAAAAATGGTTAGGACCGCTGTAATAAGCTATTGCCGCTTTTGAGTTGCAGTTAATGGACCCCTTATGGTTATTATTGTGTTGTCAATTCAATGACTAAACTCGTAAAACGATATTTAGAAGAAAAGGGTTCAACTTTGATTGAACGATTTTCAGTTTTCATTCGGCCAACAAGAGGGATTTCTGAATCAACAAATGTTTTTGTTGTTCCAAATTATTCTTTGACCTGATTTTAGGATTTTCGTGTTAAATTGATTTCAAAACATGATAACATTTTCCAGAGCCTATTACCTATACATTATATGAAATATATATACGCCATACAATTTAAAACACAATTTTAAAGGTGACATTTACAATATTAGCTGGAGCAGTGTTATATATTGGCTTTTGTTTCAAGATACAAAGTACCAATCAAATAGGCCTTAATAAACCGATGTTTACGAACTACACGTTTACACCACAAGATATAGGAATAAACATATAAACATATCATAGTTGTATAAATAGTCTACATAAAGAATTAAAGGAACTTTGGTTGGAAATAGGCTATAACCTAGTATTTTTACAATGACCCAAATAATAGTTGGAATGCTTTTAGTGTGGACATTTTGTTCATTTCAAGAGTAGGCCTATTAGCAAACAAGAAACATATGGGTTTATGTTCAATTTAGCTCAAGTTACAATTCTGCACAATTGTTGAGAGTATAGCTCAATGCTCATCGTGTTAAACCCACAGTAATACTCCACTTAAATAGCCTACATGTATTTTTTATTCTAACATCGTCTCACAGACCGTAAAAACGCTCACATAATAACAATAATTAGTATATTATTATTTGTATAATAATTCTTATTATTAGGCGTAATAGTCATAATGGTACACGTTTGGTATTTATTTCTCGTTTTCTTATTTGTATTACAGATTTTCTTCTATTCGTGTTATTGGACTATTGTTTTTAAAGTGATTAAAATGTATATGTTAAGCCTAGAAAAACTTCTTGGCCATGAAAGAAAAATATGAATCATCATCAGATGAAAAGTAAAAGCATCGTTTTGCAGCATTTTGCCGTTACTCCAAATGAATTATGGTGCTTGCATTTATTTGGTCTTCTGGCGAGCAAGATGAAGATGTAAAGGACATTAATATTTCAGCATTGTAATATATGATTGCCTGATGGCGTTTTTCAAGTCGTTTGTGACAGCAGTGAATCATCCTTTCTCACAAATAAATGAAACTTGAATCCCTCATCTTTATTTTTACCAGTCAAAATGGTGTAAATGGAGCCGAATGCAGGGAAAGAAATGTTGCCTGAGAAAAAAACCAGTTTGATAGCTATCATAGTGCTGCTATTGAAGAGGCAACATTGCCTTGGCCCTGAAGGTCAGGTAATAAAAGGTTCCTGACATATAAATCTTCTGAATGGTAAACCTGTGTGTGACCAGTTTGTATTCTTTCCTCTTATAATCACACACACTTTCATTCTCTCTCTCTCTCTCTCTCTCTCTCTATTTTTCTCTACTCTTTCTATCACTCTCTCACTTTATCTTCCTTTCTGCTTCTCTCTCCCACACACACACCTCTCTACCACACACACACCTCTACCACACACACACCTCTACCACACACACACACCTCTACCACACACACACCTCTACCACACACACCTCTACTACCACACACACAAACACAACCTCAGCAGCCCTAACACCGTTCACAGTGGCGAGGCGTATAGGTCACCCCTACCAGAACCGCACGCCCCCCAAAAGGAAGAAGCCGCGGACCTCCTTCTCCAGGGTCCAGATCTGTGAGCTGGAGAAACGCTTCCATCGGCAGAAATACCTGGCCAGCGCGGAGCGGGCCGCACTCGCCAAAACCCTCAAGATGACAGACGCCCAGGTGAAGACGTGGTTCCAGAACCGCAGAACGAAATGGAGGTGAGAGAGGGAGGGAGGTGAGGGAGAGGAGGTGAAGGGTGGAGATGGAGAAGGATGGAGGGAAACACATTCATTACGTGAATTCCTTACAGATGACGACACAACTGTATAAGAAAATGAAGGTTTTTTACTGTCTGAAACACACAACCACTTGAATGTAACAGACATGACCGGCCTGTAATATCGGTCACTTGTGTCCCGAGCCAAATACTTTTCAGTGCAAACCTACAAAATCTATTGTCTATTGTAGGTCTATATGTAGGCTTGCATCTCACAGTGGGACCACCATGATGCTGTGGACGGGTACTGTCTGATTTGTTTGTGTTTGTGGTTGACCAGACTAATTGTGGGTGATTCAACCAGTCACACCCTTGGCGAACCTCATATTAACACAGTCTTAAATCACAAGATACATGTTAATGATCTATTTAATACACATCTTCTATATCTGTAGCCAAACAATCGTCTACATTGAAATGAGACACTTGTCCTTGTCTCTCTCCTACCCTTCACCAATTCACCTGGCCCATGACTCTAAACTTAGATCTGACACTTTGTTTAACAGACTTAGATTAGTTCTGTGGACACCTGCCCACCCTCACACCTTGTCCTTGTTGCCAGGCGACAGACAGCCGAGGAGAGGGAGGCGGAGCGTCAGCAGGCCAATCGGCTGATGATCCAGCTTCAGCACGACGCCTTCCAGAAGTCTCTGAGCGACTCGGTTCCGTCCGACCCGCTCTGCATCCACAACTCCTCCCTTTTCGCCCTCCAGAACCTGCAGCCGTGGGCCTCCGAGGAGGCAGGGCAAGCTGGGGGGGGTCGTGGGCCTCGTGTGACAGGGCGGGGGGGCGACCGGGACCCGCCGACCCGCTCCGAGACCGGACAATGGAACGATGGACGCTAGCTTTGAAGAGCTGCGCATACCGAGACCGATTTATCCAAATTCATTATAAATAATTATGTCTGTCGGAGTTTGAGTGTGAAAACGTACGGAAGGCCCCCTCCAGACTTGAACACAGGGGGATGGGAATGACCCTCCCCAGACTTGAACACGGGAGGGGCCAGGGGATGACCCCCCCAGACTTGAACACGGGGGGCAGGGGATGACCCCCCCCAGACTTGAACACCTCCAGGGAGGGTGGCATAGGAGCCTTCCTCGGGACGTCTGTGATGGCCGCCCCTGAAGAAGACCCATTACCCTTCCAAACAACATGTGGACTGACTGACGCGGGACAGATTGCAGACATCATCCCTGCCTTCGTCCATCTGTTCCCAGACCACCACCCGCACTCTGGCCGTGTGGTTCGACACTGACCATGTCTGCTTAAGGGGATTAAAAAAAAACAGGAGGAGAAAACAGAGCCTTTGGAAATACGACTTCTTCTGTTGCATGGAATCAAAGTTGCCATTCTCAAAAATATTCTGATTAATCAAATGGTTCCTATCAGGAAATCTCGATTTTGAAAACAAAATAATTTTCATGTGGGGTCAAGACAGATGATGGCTATCAGTCACTGTTTTTCCCTCTTTAACTAAAGATGATATATGATAACTTTTTAATATAATTAGACTATCTCTAAGAAGGGAACATTAATGTGTACCATACTACGATATATTTTATAGTGGCATGATGGATCAGAATGGATGTTTGACTTGAAGTGTCATCAGTAAACAACCCGGTGTGTCCCGCTTCCAGAAACATGATGCTCATTGTACTGTTGCCAGTGTAGGCAATATTAGGCGAGGGCACACACAATCATGCTCCTTCACCCACACAAATATACACACGCATGTACACATAAACATAGGCTGCACGTTTACACAAAGCTCTCATCTGTCGCATGCAAAACTGCAATGGAATTATTGCGGTTTTGTTCATAATTTGTAGTAATAAGTAACAATCAATTGTTTTTTATTATCATTCCTCTGCGTGAACATAAGGTTTAAGGGCTACTGATAAATGAAAAGACAAGGGGACATTTTATACATTTGGAACCAATGACTGCAGATACTTAATTCAAATGGTCCAGGACTGGGTTCACTAGATGTGTGAAAGTAGCAGACTATCTGCGATCAGGTTTAGGCCTGTTCAATGAGGGGCGGTTTACAGATGTAGGCTACGTAAAACAGGTTTATCTTCCAAACTCATGCATCATACTTTGTATTTTATACATATGTAAATAACAAAGTAATTAAATCATTTTTGTCATCGCTTTGTATCATATTTGATTTTTTTCAGCCTTTGTTTATAGTCATCATATTTTCCCCTCAAGTCTGCAAGACAGTCTGTACCTTCGTGGAAACGAGTAAAAATCCACATTTAAAAAACGTGTAATACTGACACACACCAAAAATGGTCGCAAATCATTTCTGACAATAAACTTTAGCAGGAGCTGTTACCATTAAACCCCGATGAACTACTCACCTGGCATCAGTGGATTGTCCCGGGGGAATGTGATCCGAGTTGCACCAACGATTTAGTTTTGGGCTGGCAATTTCACAATAAATATGCAATCCTGAACCATATCACCGCAGGCTAGTTTTATTTATAACCTCGTAAATATAGTGCAAGGCCCTTAATTCCCAGCGTTTACATAGTTACTAATATCGGCCTGTACAGACTGCCGTTTACTCACTGTCTGAGACTAAATGTAAGAGCAGCACGAAACCGAGAAGGGGCGCAGGGTTAAACTTCAACCCAGGTGTAGCTCTGGGATCAAATTACTTACACACTGGCTCCCCCTGCTGGCCGGTTGAACACACAGGACCCAGGCCGTGGTTGCCATTTTCTGGCAGGTTCCCCCCCTCCACTTAAAAAGTAACGATCAGTGTTTTATATAGACTAGCAAAACAGCTAAATAAACTACACAAACCAAGTCACTCTCTTCCCGTGTTTTTATTCATATGTCAGATAAAATCCAGTCTCAACAATCTTGTAAAACATACCAAGATGAATCGACATTTCTTCCCCGAGCTTTTAATGTCAAGCACATTATTCCTACGAAAAACCTGCTCAAGTTGGTATTTATTAGATCACTGAGATGCCAATTTGGTCCTCGGCTCTTTCAAGATATTCGTACATTTGCTGCTCAAACACCCGACACACACGTGTAAAAACATTAACTTTTAATCACGTCGAGAAGAATTTTTCAGCCATCAAATTCATTCAAGTTAACCAACACATGGCAAGAACAAACATCCACACATACGCAAACCTTGAACAGTTATGGAGGGCATGGAACGAGCAGCAAAAAATCACTCAATTACAAAAAAAATTCTAATAAACATAACACACACCCCACACTCTCCGAGGCTACCTATAACACAGTAGCAAAGATATCATTTACACATTTACAAAATGCAAAAGTTCCAAGTGAGGAGATTCTCTCCCCCCCTCCCCTTTGTCTTTTTACATGACCTTGACAAGTAACCACTGAGACAATGGATGGATGAGGCCTGTGTGCACTGTCATCCATCACTTCCACTGAGCTGCTGGAGGGGGGATTGGAGGGGCTACTGTGGCGTGGGAGGGGCTAGTGTGGCATGGGAGGCACAGAGGTTTGATGAGGGGCAAGTCAATGTAAGCAAAGAAACAAAGTCTGGAAAATTAAACGGTGAAAAAAAAGAAAATGGCGGGTAGGTTGTTATTTCTTTTCTGCCAGCGTCTGTCTCCATTTCCACAACTCCTGGATGACCTGAGGGAGCGAGAGAAGAACAGTCAACACCAGCACCACCACGATCCACATCCAATATGGACCAAGGATCGATCCATCGGCGATGTTAAGAAACAGTGAAGATTGATAGCTCAGAACTTCTTAGAGGTTTGGTATGTTCTTTCAGGCTTGCCATCAAAACCAAGGTGTTCATCATTGCTGTGCAGGGAGATGGAGATGTGACAGTTTGAAAAGAGTCATGTTTGAACTCGGAGACGCTACGGTACCTTGGTATCAGTGACCTTCATGCTCAGCTTCAGGAAGTTCTCAAACTTGGGCTGGAGTTTAGGCAGACCAACTCCCTAGTTCAAAAAGAGAAAAAGTTGTTAACTTAATGCAACATTTCAGTGATATTTAGCCTTGTAGTAAACCTTAGTCTCCACCCCCCCAATACTGATGGAACCGTGTCTCTAAGTAACTCCTCTTTCAGACTCAGTCTTTTGGTAAGCAGTTGTTGAAAAAACACATCAGCAAACATCAGCTCAACAAGTTTCATCTCTGTCTGAAGACGGCTTTAACATCAGGTGCGGAGGGGCAGATCAGCCCAAACAGCATCATGGGTCTCCATGGTGACCCAGAACTAAAGTCCCTCCCCTCAGAACCAAGTTGCTGATCTGACACTAACCTTTCCGATGGACGCTGCCATCTTGGCCTTCAGATCGTCGACGGAGAGGGGGGTCTGGGGGGTCTTGGGAGTCTGAGGCTTCTTGTTGCCCTTGCCTTGGGAGTCTGGGGTCTTGGGCGTCTTGGGCTGGGGGGTCTTGGGCTGTGGACAGGACACACTCAGTAAGACGGGAAGGAGTGGCGTTCTCACGCGACAGTTTAAAAACATGCGACACAACACGGAAGGAGGAAGAGGTTAATAAAGAGTGTGAGCGGGTCTCTGGTCCTCACCTGCTTCCCGGCTGGTGTGCCTGCTTTGGGGCTCTTCCCGTTCTGAGCGGGGGGTCTGGGCTTTGGACGGAGTCTTCTTGGGCTGGAGAGAAAATTGACATAAAATCAGTTTTGAGAGAAGTCTAAAAAGACTAACACCATTCCTTCAGGTTCACTTCTGTGGCAGTGTGTGTGTGCGCGCGCGCGTGTCTCACCTTGACAGGGGACGGTTCAGGTTCACTCTCCTCTTCCTCCTCTTCATCATCCTCATCATCCCTGACAAAAGGAACAACTTTTAGTCTCTTTATAAACTTCAGGATCAAACAGAAAGAAAGCTGACAGGCAGACACTTACTCGTCATCTTCCTCCTCATCGACATCTTCCTCCATCTTCATCCTTTTCTATGGGGAGAGAGAAGAACAGATGTATGAGTGACTCGTGCCCAGGCTGTGGTGTGGATGCAGCAGGACATGAGAAGGTTTCACTGGTGAGACCTACAGATTTAAGGGCTGGTGCCGAAGCAGGTCTCTTCTTGGACGTCTGGACCAGCTCTTCCTCCTCCTCGTCTGACTCCTCGTCAAACGTCTGGTCTCCTCCCATAACTAAGCAACGAAACCACTGCACATTAAACCAGCTCAAGCGCCACTCATTTATACAAGCTCAGTTTACGGATGTCATTAGTCTCAGTCTTTTGGTAAGCAGTTGTTGAAATAACACATCAGCAAACATCAGCTCAACAAGTTTCATCTCTGACTACGGGTGCCAAGCAACGCCTCGGGATCAAAGGAGCCCCCGTCTTCCGGAAAGTTCCCAGTAACTGATTACTTCCTGGGACGACCAGCAGGAGGCAGTAAAGAGAATGGTCGTACTTACCAACCAGGTGCTGGCCGCTGATGTGGATGGGGCCGGAACCGGACTTCAGGCGGAACACGGCAGGGGGGGGTGATGCCAAACCCGCTGAGGCACACCTGTAACACCGTCACCAGTCACTCACAGAACACGCTACGTACTACTTAAAGAGCTACAACTAATGTTTCTCATTTAGCTGATGATTTTCATCCTAAAACACATGAAGTATAAAAACGTCCCCTAAAGGCATACTTGTGATAAGACACTTGATAAAACAGAACAGTCTCTTAAGTTATAAGACAATCTTCAGACTCAGTCTTTTGGTAAGCAGTTGTTGAAAAACGCATCAGCAAACATCAGCTCAACAATTTTCATCACTGTCTGAAGATGGCTTTAGTATCAGGGGCTGCATCGCATCCTTAACAGAACACTGAACGATACATGGTTAGAAGGGATAAATGCTACGAGTAGAGTCTACTTACACAGGGAAGGGTGGACGGTTTCAGGGAAGCCAACACTGCCTTAACCTTCTGGCCTTCTGTGTCCTGGCCTTCTACCTCTACGATGTTCAGCTCATCGCTGGTGGTCTGGTCAACACACACCTGGGAACATGGGATAAGAGAACATTAAAAGGATGGAAAATAATTGACGCTTCAAATCCACGATTTATGTCAACATTTAAAAACAGTAGGTATTTAGACGTCGCCGTTGAATGTGATGAAATGTTAGTGCCTCAAAATGAGAATAGAGGTAATATGGTAGGCCTATATACCATTCTTAAATCCAGCTGGTGATCAAAATCATCGTCTTCTGGGTTAAAAATGACCTCCTTCCCAGCCTTCAACTCGCACCCTATAAAAGGAAGAGAAAGAACTTGTCAATGAATGTCAATTAAAAAGAGAAACATATTTGCGTCCTTGGCATCCTCAGTTCTTTCCAGGTTATGGGGTCAGTTAAGGTGAGAACCAATGTGTCACCCCACGCGGCCGGGACAGCGTGCGCATTAGCCGACTAGCAACGCTAGCTAACGTTACAACAAGCTCGTTGCCAATTACATTACATTTACAAGTCTGTATCAGTAGTTGAACATTAAGAAGATGTAACTTCTTCGCAGCCACCGTTGGCAAACTACTGTCGGGCTATATTAACTATTTATCAAAGAAAGGAGAGCATGGAATAGCCATGCGTGTGCGCCATCTTAAAAGCACGTGTTCATTCATACGCACTAAGTTAGCTCGCTAGAGAGCACAAAGGCTAGCTAACTTATTTAGGAAGCAATACTTTTACATAAAATACCCACTTAATGTCTGTTTAGTTGTGACTTTTGCCGTATTACATTTCCCATATACATTGATTATGTTGAACAATAGCTACGTAAGCCAGCAACACCAACGTAAGCCGGTCTTCGTTTGGCTAGCTACAAAAAACACCAGTTCAGCTAAGAAGGAATAGCTTTCCAACGCAACACAATCTTACAAAGTATCTTACCGTAAAGAAAGGATTGTGGGCCAACTTGTTCATCATCCATGCCGTTCATTGTTGCTAGCTTTGCCTTCTCCTACGTTGCCTTCTGCTGCTTCTACAAGTGAGATGAAAGTGACCGATTGCTCATTCACGCAGAAGGTAGATGCAAGTACGCAGTGCGCAGGCCCTCCCCCAAGATGTCATAACCACGCCTCCGTTTTTGTCTTGTCCAATCTCTCTCTCTCTCTCTCTCTCTCTCTCTCTCTCTCTCTCTCTCTCTCTCTCTCACACACAGACACACATGTACACTCTTTCCCTTGTCACACGCACTTAACAAATCCAAAGGTTTTGTATTCTCTCAAAACTTTTATTGATAACGTCTGTACAGCATAATTATCTCGCTGTGTCACCAACACGTTTCGCATTATTATTCATCATTAGATCGTGTATTAGTGACAAATATATTCGAATAAGCAAAATATTTGAATATTTTAGTTATTTGTTGTTGGTCGTGATCACCATCTCGTCCCTATATAGCATGTATTCATATTAATGACAAGTACCTCTATGAATTGAAAGACGTCACAACAACTAACTTCAACGGATACAACACAGAAGAAGAATCACATGACATTATTACCATAGCAAACCGCTCTCTCTCTCTCTCTCTCTCTTCTCGCTCTCATCTCATCTCTCTCTCTCTCTCGCTCTATCTCTCTACTCTCTCTGCTCTCTCCCCTCTCTCTCTCTCTCTCTCTCTCTTTTTCTCTTTTCTCTCCGCTCCATCTCTCTCTAGTCACAGGAACGCAGACCCAGCATTTATAATCATCATCAAAACCGCGAGAGTTGCCATTTTAAACAAGTGTGGGATCTCCAAGCCCACACTGTATTCGGCATTGCTCAGAGACAGACGAACCGACATCTTAACAGGCCAGCAGCAGCAAAGCCAACAGAGAAACAGAAGTTATCCCAACAGTGTAAACAATCACTGCACATGACACTTAAAACAGACAGGACATTTAGGACAACCTCATAATTCAGATAGCACAACACAACAATGTTTATGAATAAATAAGAACTTGGCATGGCATGTCACCCCATGCCATTAAATACACAATTCATGATGCAGTCATTAAATACAAGCTCATAAGACATAGCCCCTGGACAAGCAAAGCTCTGATTAAGAGCCAGGTGATTCCTCAAGCTCCAACATGCAATTTGATTTGGTCAGGTAAGTGTCCCTGCTTGTGTAGTTGCAGCTCCTGGCAGGTAGGGGAGCAGTCTTTCGGGAGCGCTACACTATAACATGACAAACTAAAAGGATGGAGCAAGTTTGAATCCATCAGGGGTGCGTCACACACCCAGTGAAGCGTGATTATCGCTGTGGATTTGGAAGCGGAGAACCACACGGAGGAACAAATCTGTCTCGAGGATCACCAGTCCACTTCCCAACCGCATGACTGGCAGTCAGGTGACCTCTCAGCTGATCATGTTGACGTGAGTTCGGATCCTTTGTTCGGTCAGTCCACGAGCAGGCTGGTCGACACGCAGAGACATGATTTGGCAAATGCGTGAACGACGATGAGATCAGGAGATGATAGAGACTGACTGCACCGTGTATTCATCGGGAACAAACAGGGACACACACACACACATCCGTTCCTAAGATTGTCTTTCTCGGGAGCCTTCATCGTTCCATGTCTACATCACATTTTCAAACAGCTGCATGGATCTCATCATGGTTTCATCCTGTTGAGGGAAGGAACACAGTTACGCGTAGTTCCACCATGTCACCACTAGATGTCAGTGTTGTCAGCCAGATAAGCACCAGTCTCTTCACTGAATCTCCTCTCTCTGTGATTTTCTCGTCTCACAAAACCTGGAATTCATTCCTGAACCTATATAACTCCCGTTTACAAGCCACCATGCGTAGAAGGAGATGGAATATGTTTTATATGATCTACACTCTAGATGCATTTGGGTCCCAGTCCCAGACTGAAAAAATTAAAGCCGTGATCTAGAGGTTATTGAAGCACCGCAGAGTTTCGGACAAACTGTTTTGGACAAACTGTTTGGATTGGGATTGGGATTGTGTTACCACCTACTTGCTTACCTCCTGACAAGCCACAATGAACTCCTCTAGAGTCACGACTCCATCTTTGTTTTTATCCATTTTCTGTGAGGAGAAAAAACAGAAGAGCAATCCTTTCAGTAGAGCCAGTATGTGCTGTTAAAAGCATCGCACAGTGACTCGTATCTTTGGAATTTAGGAGAACGTACACCTACAATGTTCAGAATCACTCACTGTATGTATGTGAAAACATTTATCAGTCGTATTCTGAGTTTAAAAGTTTAGTAGTTGTGGTTTATACTGTACGTGAAACATTTGACATGGTAATGGTTATTGCGGCTGTGATTTCACCTGGAAAAACGCATCCACGTGTTGCTTAGGAACGTCTCCCTTGATTGCAGGGTAGGTGTACTTGCCCATCATGTCATAAATGGCCCTCACAATCTCTGTCATTTCCTAAAACACACAAACCCAACACGGAACACAGGTATTATACGGTTGTCCTGACTCGTCGTAAAAACTTTATTGCTCAATGCTCACTGCCCAGAATGGCCTGTGTTATACTTTGCATCTGAAAAAGACATTTGTCAGAGTCAGACTCTTTTATATGTGTATATAATCTATCTTTGACTATATTCATGCAGTTGTCCCTAACACTGAATGCATTACAATGTAATGCAATGATGACATCATTCATGAAACGTAAACATTGATAAACATGCATGAGGTTTGACTGCTTCTCTGACAGACCTCCCTGTTGATGTAGCCGTCTCTGTTGATGTCGTAAAGATGGAAAGTCCACTCCAGCTTCTCTCTCAGTGTGCCCCGCAGCAGCGTAGACAGCCCCGTCACAAACTCCTGTGAAAGAGAGAGGGGGTAGGTCATGCCTCACCCTGTCATACCTCACCCCTGTCATGCCTCACCCTGTCATACCTCACCCCTTCTTACCTCAAATTTAATTGATCCGTTGTTTGCCGTGTCGAACGCGTTGAAGAGATAATGTGCATAAGTAGTAGCATCTGAAATAACACAAATAAAACATGTGTAATTCAAGAAGACAGACAGAGAGATAGAGAGAAAGAGAGAGAGAGGGAGAGGAGATAAACAGAAAGAGAGAGAGAGAGAGGAAGAGAGGGAAAGAGAAGAGAAACAGAAAGAGAGAGAGACAGAGAGAAAGAGGGAGAGAGCAGAGAGACCCAGAGGTCTCATGCACAGAGCATGTTCAGAAGGTGAACCACAGCACACTCCTTTACCTCCGTGGGGGAAGAACTGGGAGTAGATGTGCTTGAACGTCTCCTCGTTCACCACTCCACTCGGACACTCCTGAGGACACAAAACACCATGGTTACCCTCACCTGTGTCTGTGTGTGTGTCTGAGTGTGTGTCTGAGTGTGTTTGTGTGTGTGTATCTGTGTGTGTTCCTTCTCGTCCTCACCAAAAGTTCAACCAAATCAGACAGAACCATAGAAATGGATGCATTCATGAACTCACCAGCACTAGATTATTTTGGAGAACGTTTGAGTGTTTCCGAGAATACATCAACAGACATTCCCTAATCTCCTTCCTCTGGGTGTATGGGGGGTAACCGAGCGTGTAATTGTCGCTATGGCATGTGACAGGCTTAGCTGCTCGAGCCAAAGGCTTGCACTTTAAGATTAGCGGCATCAGACGTAGAAGACAGGCACTAAACACTTATTTATACATCTGAGTCAGAGATGAAAGAGGAGGTGAGACAGGAACAGGGCTTAGGAGCAGACGAGAGCAGGAGATATGGTGTTCCTGAGGAGTGTGGGAGAGAGAGAGAGAGATGGGGAACAGAGAACGAGAGCGAGAGAGAGAGAGAGATGAGGAAACAGAGAACGAGAGAGAGAGAGATGGGGAACAGAGAACGAAAGAGAGAGAGAGAGATGATGGGAAACAGAGAACGAGAGAGAGAGAGAGAGAGAGAGAGAGAGACGAGGAAACAGAGAACGAGAGAGAGAGAGAGAGAGAGAGAGAGAGATGAGGAACAGAGAACGAGAGAGAGAGAGAGAGAGAGAGAGAGAGAGAGATGGGGAAACAGAGAACGAGAGCGAGAGAGAGAGAGATGAGGAAACAGAGAACGAGAGAGAGAGAGATGAGGAAACAGAGAACGAGAGAAAGCAGAGATGGGGAAGATAAGGGGGGTGATGGTTGGCGGGGGCCAGGGTGGAAGGGAGATCGGGGAGGAGATGAAAGGAGGACGGAGGAGTGACGTACGTTCTTGAAGCCCCGGTAGAGGATCTGAAGTTCCTGCTTGGTGAAGTTGGTCTGGGCCTCCAGCTGTTCCAACCCCTCTGGCCTGTGACACACTGTGGTCATCTCCAGCTCATCACTCCACCTTATCTACACGGAGGGAGAGGGAGGGAGGAGGAGGGAGTGAGGGAGGAGGAAGGAGGAGGGAGGGAGGTAGGTATTGAATGTTGTGGCTTTTATGGGAGGGGAAGGGAGGAGGGCCTTTCGTGATGTTGAGTCGGAGTGTGTGGTAGGGCAGGGAGTGAGGAATTTGACAGTGCTTTCGTTTCTTTCTTCATCCGTGTCTTTTATTTCTTGCTTTTTTCTTTTCTTTCTTTCTTTTACTTTCCTTCCTCCCTTCCTTTACTTTCTTTCTTTCTTTCATTCTCTTTTTGTATCTCTTTTCTTTTCCTTCCGTTTTTCCCTTTTCATTTTGTCTTTCTCGCTTTTTTCTCATCTTTTTACTTCTGTGTTTTATTTCTTGTTTTTTTTTTTGCTCTTTCTCTTCCATTCTAGTCCTCTTCCGAGCCTTTGCCTACCCCCTTTCCTCCCTTCTCTCTTTCCCTGCCCCCTTCCGCCTACCCACTCAGCACAAATGACCAACAAATTTGCTTGGCCATTCCAAATTGTTGGCCCATTCCAAAGACGAATTAAAAATTACAAGCATTTCTCATTTATTACTTTTCTTTTACCCAATGTCCGGACCCTAACGTCGCTCCTTTCCTACTTGTTGATCCCCTCTCCCCTTTCTCCTTCCTCCTCTCCCTATCCCTCTCTTTACCCGCTGTTTTCTTGCTGTTTTTATCCGTCCTTCTATTGCATTGTCCCCTCCGTCCCCATTGCTGCGCCCCCCGCCTTCGCTTTTGTGCGGATGAGACGGATGAGAAACATGATTCACCCCCCCCGTGGAGAACCTGAGGGTGGTTTCTGGACACCTTGGTGCTTTGCGTACGGTGCTGGAGAGATTAGTTGTGTTAGCACATCTGATGAGACCCTGGCTGCTTGGGCTTTCCCCTGGGTGAGAGGGAGTATCATTCAGAGCGAGAGAGAGAGAGAGAGAGAGCGTGAGAGAGAGAGAGAGAGACGCGCGTAGAGAGACGAGAGAGAGATAGCGAATGGGAGACGAGAGAGAGCTTTCTCTGCTCCTAGTCAAACTGACTACAACGAGAGCTAACAGATCTGCTATCTTAGGGGTGCGTTCGAAGTCATCCTGCTGCAGAGCAGTGTAGACCTGAGTGCGTTCATCCCAAGGACAGATCGCCTCATATTTCACAAGACACACGAGCCACACTCACTGTTCTATCTATTCACCTCACGACACACACCACCGGCACGGACACGTCACGAGGAACACACAGCATCGTCCACAGACTGTCCTCATTCTCTCCATACACACAGCATCGTCCACAGACTGTCCTCCACACACGAGGACACAGCATCATCCACAAACTCTCTTCACTGCCTGAACACGGCTTGGCCATGAGTGTGCTGCGAGACTCCATCCCCCAAAGCGGCAGATCGCCTGCAGCTCCCCACTGTCTCCGTGCCGTGTGGCCTGCTGTCAGCCCCAGGTTGATGACTCCCTGCTGGGTAAATCATAGCTAAGCCTTCCCCGAACGCCCCTGGATGATCTGGGCTCACAGGCCCCCCTCCTCTCCATGATCTCTCCCTGCAGCATCCACATCCAATCCTGATCGTCTGTTTAACTCACCTGCGTTGCTCTGCATCAAGAACAGCCTCGGTTTCTTGTGAGAGCTGCTCTCGTGTTCAGATCGATGATCTGGTGTTGGAAGAGTGCCCCGCAGGTTTCTGTTCATCAGGGTGAAGATGAACTGATAATGCTGGCAGGGGAGTTCTATGTCGGTCTGCTCTGTCCTGTCTGTCTCTCTGTTTACCTGCCTGCGCCTGCCTGCCTGCCTGCCTGCCTCCTGCCTGCCTGCCTGCTGGCCTGCCTGCCTGCCTGCCTGCCTGCCTGCCTGCCCTGCCTGCTGCCTGCCTGCCTGCCTGCCTGCCTGCCTGCCTTTCATCATCTTCAGCGTGAAGGTAATGTATTTGTCTCTTGGTTACTAACTAATAACAGCTAATCTGTTCCTGCCCTTCTCATCTCTTGGTGGGTTGAAACCTTATGTCCTTCAAAGCTACGTTCCGGATTTCTCCTTTCTCTCTCCTTTCAATCAACCTCAGAAGCAATCCCTCGCTTATTTCTCGTCGTCATGGAGACAGACAATAAGCATCGTTCCACGAACGCAGTCGGTGCGCGCTAATAAAATTCAGATTCAATAAAGATTAATGTGTAAGCCTCCCACACCAAAAACAAACAGAGAGTGTTTCAGTGTGTTCAGTGTGTATCTGCCCACAGGTGCTGTGGGGATCACATGACACTGAGCACCATACTGTGATGCTGTACAGATATCTGCAGAGACACCACACCTTACTGAGGAAACAAAGATATACACGAGCATGTGGGGAATGAATCTATATGATTTAATAGGATCAGATGCAGTCAGGAAGTTAATGACGGAATGGAAAATAAATCAGAGATGTGAAAGGGATGGAGAAGAGAGGGATGAGAGATGGAGGAGAGATGTAGGAGAGATTGAGGAGAGATGGAGGAGAGATGGAGGAGAGATGGAGGATAGATGGAGAGGCCAGGATGAGATGGAGGAGAGAGGGATGAGAGAGGGATGAGATGGAGGAGAGAAGATCAGCTGTAATAGGATGAAATAAAAGTGTGAAAGAAAGACCGATGGTGAGAAAAGAGAGGAAGAGAAAGTGTCAGAGAGGAAAGTGTGAGAGATGAACAGAGATATATTGGAGAGCGTGACAGAAGAATAGAAGAATAATTCAGATCATACGCAATCTATGTAGGGGAGAGAGAGAGAGACATAAGAGAGAAGAAAGAAAGAAAGAGAGAGAGAGAGAGACAGTGACGTGACAGAAAGAGAGAGAAGGGGTTTTCGATCCAGCAACATCAAACATTTAGAGATTGGAGAACGAAGGCTCCCCAACCTACAGAACCCAGCAGGACACAAGCGCCTGGCCTGGATTCCACGGCAACGTCACCATAAACAACCTCTATACCCGCATTATCTCTGATCATGAACCAAATACACACAACACATATATTTCAGATATAGAACGCCAATACCCCAACAAAACAAAAAAAGAAATACTGCACAATCTCAAAGCTGTTAAGATGTTACAGCGCAAACAAGTTTGAGTTTGATCATTGACAAAGAGAGTCTCAATCCTGACAAGGCCGTGAATCAACTGGTACAAACCCTAGCCTCAAACCGACCAATCAAACGTGCTAAAGGAGTGACATCAGGGTCTGTGTCTCTGCCATACGAATATTAATGAGCACCTGTTGTGTTGAGGAAGGGAATGGGGATGGAGTGCAGAGAGGAGGGATGTGATATTACGCAATCCCTCGAGATGTCAGGAAGTAATCGTGTCATCTTCTGTCCAATCAGGACCCCCTCTCGGTCCTGGGAGGCGGGGTTTCATTACTGCTGGAGACTTTATTAAGAGGATTAATCCTTACTATTTATTGAGGGATGATATATGTACTTAGAATAACTGCACCAATCTTTCCCTTCAATCACTGAAAATCAACAAGGATATACCTTTGTGCTTTGTGGTAAAAGGGATGCGAGTATATATTGGTAGGCTACAAATCGACCTGAACACATGCAGGCCTACTCATGTTCAGCATGGCTATGCTGCATGATTGTTGCAATGTACGGAGAGATGCGTAAAAACAAATCACGTGTGAGATACGTAACGCGTCCGTGTTTGGAGCTGCAGAACCAGCCCGTCTCTCTCAGAAAACCAACCAACGTGGAAACGGCGTTCGTCAGAACCTAGAGAACTGGGAATGTTCGCTTCCTGTTATGTCACAGAGTGAGTCACCTCGAAGTCTTTACCGTGCTGAGCGTCCCTGTTTACCAGCAGTTTTAGCGAGAGCACCAATGACTACATACCCCTCTCCTGCCCCCTTCAACCCAGTCCTCCATGACACCGAGCTCTGAAGCATGTGGACAGGAAGAGGTATGATATGTGAGCGGACTGTTAATGCACATGCTCACTCGCCAACACGCGCACGCTAATACACACATAACAGTCACACACACTTGCTCAAACACATACACATGTATACACACAAACACACACACACACCACACACACACACACACACACACACAAGTGATGAAGAATCCGGAGCAGTGATTGTGATCCATGTCTTTCTCAAGGGCAACACATGTGATACATTCCCCTTCGGGTCCTGATCTACATAGCACAGCTAACAGCTCAGATCATTCTCATAGGTGCACGCGGTCCATTCACATGCTTCTCAGCTCAGCCATACTGTCTTTCTCTGGTGAGCTCTGTCTCTCCCTGTCCTCATCCCTCGTCTCTCCTCTGTCCTCATCCCTCTCTCTCTCTCTCTCTCTCTCCTCTCCTCTCTCTCTCTCCTCATCCCTGTCCCCTCCCCCTGCTCCTCATCCTCTCTCCCCTGTCCTCATCCCTCTCTCCCTCCTCCTCATCCCTCTGTCCCCTGTCCTCTCCCATCCCTCTCTCCCTCTCCTCTATCCCTCTCTCCTCTCTCTCTCTCTCTCATCCCATCTCCTCCCTTTCCTCATCCCCTCTCTCCCTCTCCTCATCCCTCTCTCTCTCCTCTCTCTCCTCCCTGTCTCCCCTCTCCTCATCCCTCTCGTCCCTTTCTTCCGTCCCTCCCTCTCTCTCCCCTCTCCTCATCCCCTTTCTCCCTCTCCTCATCCCTCTCCTCTCTCTTCCTCATCCCTCTCTCTCTCATCCCTCTCCCTCTCTCTCTCTCTCTCTCTCCTGCATCTCCTCTCTCTCCCTCCTCCTCCTCCCTCTCTCTCCTCTTCCTCCTCCTCCATCTCTCCCTCCAATCCTCATCCCCTCCTAGCTAATACTCATATCTTTCTGTCTGCACTTGTTACTTGAAAAACGGTTTTATCGCAGTGGGTGAATGAACAATTGCTTCTGTCAATTTATCAGTAGAGATATGAGGGATATTAACCTGTTTGTCCTCTGTGCCTGTCTGTCTGTCTGTCTCTGTCAATCGCTGTCTGTCTCTCTACCTGTCTGTCCAACTGAATGGTTAGATACAAAAAGAGTTTATACTTCCATTGATACACTATTGAACTTTCTATATACACTATGTATGTTGCTTTGGACACAATCCCCAATTCTGTAGCGTAGAGTAAATATTAACAGTACTGTGAGGTGTAATCATGTGTTCTTTCAGCAGACAATTAGCATGCAAGGCACCATACAAGGGACATGCTGTGCCACTGAGCTCCATCCAGGCTTAGCAAACATGCTAAGCACAGAGAACGATGCCTGTGGAGACTTCTGAGGTGTGGAAACCACAACAGCAGCCATGCAGCAGCTTATCAGCTGACTGAACGCCATTCACTCCTTAGCTCAGAGGAGATCCTGTTCTATAGTGTCCTAGCAGGCATCAGTCACCCGGTCATTTCTATCAATGTGCCTGGATAGTATCTATCCCTGCTCTCTCCATCTCGTCTCCTCTCTCTCTCTCTCTCTCTCTCCTCATCCTCTCGTCTCCATACCCTCTCTCTCTCTCCTCATCCCCTCTCTCTCTCCTCATCTGTCTCTCTCTCCTCTCCTCATCTCTCTCTCATCCTCTCTCTCCTTCCCTCTCCTCTCTCTCTCTCTCTCTCTCTCTCTCATCTCTCTCTCATCGCTCTCGGTTCCCGATCCAGCTTCCGTCTCTCTCTCTCTCATCTCATCGCTCATGTTGTTGACGTACCTCTGGCTGTCTTCTTGCTGGTTTTGCATGGTCAACGTGCCCACAACAGCACCATGTTACAGTCACCGTGGAAACCGTCTCGTTCAAACAACGACTGATGCGTCGCGCCTGTCTCTCCCCCCCCCCCTCCCTGCACTCTATGAATATTTCTATGTTCCTCTATCTATATCCAACAGGCTTTTGTCCTGTCCCTCGGTCTCCTGTTATTCACGCCAGCCTCTCTCTCTCTCTCTCTGGCTGTGATCTCGTTTCTCTCTGCTCTTGACTAAATGAAACAAGAGCTGAGAAGCTCTCTCTCTCTCTCCTCCTACGCAGCACATCACACCTGCGGCTGGCCAGGG
>CAEFZP010001475.1:0-41375 GCA_903064625.1 Mallotus villosus
AAGGGGAATAAAAGGATGAAAGAGATAAGATTTGAATTGATTTGGAATTTAAATGCAATCACATAACACCTATCTCATCTGATCTGATGTGAAATTGAATGTTGTTGAAATGACCCAGTTTGGGGAGCTGGTACAGCCTGTGTGGTCTACTGAACACGGTAAACAAAAACAGACCAGCAAAAAACAAGCAGAAAATCCTAGTTGCGGTATAGTTACAGTTCTAATCATGCAAATGAAAACAGAGCTGATGTTGGGAAGCTCCTCCCCCTACCTTCATCAGGACCGACTCTGACAGCTTCTCACGGTTCACTATCTTGATGGCCACCTTCTGGCCCGTGATGCAGTGCACCCCAAGCTTGACCAGACCTGAAGCACAGGAAGAGGGTTCTGTCACACACACACACAGCCGGTGACAACACACACATCCACTCTGCAACCGACACACACACACTGGCAAGCATACACACACACACACACGCACACACACTGTGCATCCCACACCCACACACATGCCTGTACACACACACACAAACACACGCACACACACTGTGCATCCCACACACACATACATGCCTGTACACACACACACAAACACACGCACACAAACACACAAACACACGCCACACACACATGCACGCACACACACACACGCACACACAAACGCACGCACACACACACACATCATAATAATCTTTACAGGTAATAAGAATGCCTCACCTGTCTGTCCCTTCCCAAGCGTCTTCTCCAGTCGGTATGGCCCAACATATTGAGCTGACTGACTCAATGACAGTTCCTTACTCATGCTGCTCTAACTATCCACTAATACACTACTACTACTACACACTACTACACTAATACTAGTACTAACGTACTGGACGCTACGTATGTGATTACTATGCAATATATATATAAGATATCATGAAATATTGAGATCGTATTCGAATACACGCCTCTAAACTACCACTGTACTGACAGATGCTGAAATGTAGGATTCTCTGAGACAGAGTTGTACATACATGTACTCTAGAGGTAAAGGTGAAATCTGTTCCGAAATACAACTTGTGGGTACCGGAACATTGTTAATCGATGACTAAATCGATGTCAATATAATAGTTTTCTCTACGTTTGGGATCGCTTCTAAGTAAAGCGGACATCTAGAACGATATTTCAATTGACGAAGGAGAGGTAGGATATCAGGAGGAGCACAGTCACACACATAAGAACAAAATAGTGACACCTATTGAGACTAGAAATACAACAGGACCTATAGTTCGACCTTCCTGTCAGAATCTACGTGCTGAGTTACTATTGTATTGTAAGTATTGGTCCATAACGTTACGATAATCTATATAGGATTTAGTGTGATAGACACATTATCACTATTACAATTATACCAATATCAATATAATCTGTTAAATAGATACAATATCACTAAATTGCTCAATCGATGCATTTAAATGGCATATGAGTCGGGTAGGCGCTGTTCTCGCCCAGAGTAGCTATTACAGATGGTATTTACTGGGTAAGGCCTGCATCACAGGTGGAACTGCATGTATTCAAATAGCTTCGGATGCTCCTGAACCGGGTTAGCCTAGCCTACGTCTATCCAGTCTATCAGCGTCTGTCAAAATCTAATCATTTTAAAGTTTCTTTGTAACGCGAAATGATACGTTTCGTCCTGTAGCCACAACGTAGCACATTTCTTAGAGGAAAGATGTGTTCCTTGCAAAACAAGCATCTTTACCGTGGCGCCCTCGCCCCCTCCCTCTGATTCTCTCCCTGCAAGTAGCGTATCACAGCATCTTCTGTGTGTTTGGCGTGTCCTCCCTTACCGGCACGAATATTCATTCACCGTTTTACTGGTCAGAAACAAACAACTGCATGTATGTTCAAGCTACACTCTATAGCCTACACGCTAATGTTCCCTATCGTAAACACAGACTGCGCATATAGAGGCCTCTTCCTTTATAATCCTCTGCTTTTCTTGCCGTAAATCGATATTTTCTCTCTCCTCTTCCTTCGTCTCATTCGCATCAGCATCCGGGTCCCACCCCCCTCCATCCCCTCCTCCCCGCCCTCTCATCTCCATGAAATGCGCTTGTCTCTGCATTCAGAGACGTGCCAGATGCACTTGGTTACTTCTCACTGATAGTGATCACTTCTTCTATCAACATCATATAAAGCTCCCATTAACACAGCTGTTTACGTTATTATCCCATAGTAAGATGATAAACCTATTAAGGAAACCTATTAGGATTGTGTAGCTATTTCATGGACAAAAAATAACAATGTGTGAAAGATTGTTGACTGTGATAAGATCTCAAAGGCTTAGTGTCCAAGGCACCCGTGATTCTTAAAGGTGATGTGTGTCATCTCAGTCATTGATATTATGCAAACATATTTAATTCCCATTAAACGATTAAGTTCTAAACTAAATGAAGCCTATGGTACACAATGCACAGACACAGTGATTATATCAGCAGTGTAAGGAACACATACAATCTCCAAACTTCATTCAAAAACGTGTCTTTATTGTAAAATATAGATGCTTCTCTTAGCATTGACAAGTCACGGTATGAGAGTCAGGCTCATCTCAGTGTGTAGTTTGTCTCAGGTATTCTGGCGTTGCTGCTCACCCCCGCCCGCGAGGACCAGATGGTTCAGTCCAGCAGATGGTTCAGTCCACGAGCGAGGAGGGGAATGCTGGGATAGAAGAGGCAAAATAAAATGTCAAGTTGAGAGCGGAGGGAGAATGCACACCAGCACCCGACAGATATTTGGGGGGATGGGTATAGCTCAGTGGTAGCTGACCACTGTGGTGACCACCACTTGTGCTGGTGGAGGTGGGGGTGGGGGGTTGTTTTGTGGTGGTGGGTGGAGGTGTTTTGTGATGGTTATGGTGGAGGTGTGTGTGGTTGTGATGGTGTGATGGGTGTGGTGGTGGTGTGTGGTGGTGTGTTTGTGGTGTGGTGGTGGTGTTTTGTGGTGGTGGTGTTTGTGGTGGTGGTGGTGGTGGTGGTGGTGGTGTTTGTGGTGTGGTGGTGGTGTGGTGTTTTGTGGTGGTGGTGGTGTTGTGTGTGTGTGGTGGTGTGTTTTGTGTGTGCTGGTGGTGGTGGAGCTGTGGGTACAGACCAAGGGGCCGGCCCACATCAGGAGCTCTCTGACAGGGTCTTCACACAGGTCTGGAAGGCGTCCATCAGGTCCCTGCAGCCCTCCTCTCCCTTCTGCTTCACACTGACACACACACACCATGCTGAGGTCAACGATACTGCTCAGAACACTGACACACACACACACACACACACACACACACACACACACACACACACACACACACACACACCATGCTGAGGTCAACGCTGCTGCTTAGAGCACTGACACACACACACAGACAACATACACACATCTGGGGCCTGGGGCCTGTGTCCAGGGGATCTGGGGATCTGGGGATCTGGGGATCTGGGTCCAGGGGGCCTGGGGACCCGAGCCAGGTCTGCCTCTGTGAGTCTGGAGTGTAACATGAACCAGCACAGGGAGTGCGTCAGTCTTCTCTATAGGTCACCCATGGCTGGGCTATTTGAGGCTCAGCCACACACCGGCCACAGGTCACATATACATTACAGAGGACTGTTAGATCAACTTGAAGCCCCATCTGGCCTCGTGGCGTCAAGAGGAGCCAATCAGCGTGGAATGAGCAGCTGTCTCCGAGGTTTTGTGTAGTCTCTCACAGTCTGTACGTATGTGTGTTTTATTTATGTTTGTATACGTGTGCTCAAATGTGTGTGTGTGGTGTGTGGTTTGTGTGTGTGTGTGTGTGTGTGGTGTGTGTGTGTGTGTGTGTGTTGTGTGTGTGTGTGTGTGGTGTGTGTGTGTGTGTGTGTGTGCATGTTCAGATGGTCGTAATCCTCTCCAGATGAAGATAATCCGGGGACATGTTGAGCCTTGATGCATGTAAACACAACACACACGAACCCTAACCCACAACACACACGTAACTCTAACACACACACACACACGTGACTACTGAATGACAGGACACACACTACCACGTGCAACAAAGTTACTATCAAAAAAACTATCACACAACGTTCCACATACACACAACACAGAGGAAAACACAAACTACAACAGGATAGAATATTCTTACAAGATACGAAGAGAGATCAAAATCAAATCAAAGGTATTTCTATAGCCCTTTTTACAAGCAATGTCACAGGGGGCTTCACATACGCCCATAAAACTGCCCCTCAACCAGGGATAGGAGATAGTTCCTTAGTCATGAAGGAGAACCTTTGAAACTGTCCCTAGTCATATCCCTCTTAAAGTGGGGGTAACCCTTAAAGGTGGGGGTAACCCTAAAGGTGGCGTAACCCTTAAAGGTGGGGTAACTCTGACTCACCACTTGTTGGCGTCGTCCAGGATGACCTGGCAGGGAGCAGGAACGACAATATCTGAGTTTGGCATGGCTGGCTGGCTGGCTGCTGGCTGATGAGGGACTGGATGCTGGAGCTCTGCTGTGGGACTGGAGCTGCTAGAGCCGTCAGGTGGGAGATCAGCGAGAGAGACGGGAGAGGGGGGAGGGAGGGGGGAGGGGGAGAGAGGAGGAGGATAGTAAGGCAAAGGGTATTGGGGTGAGAAAGAGAGCGAGAGAGAGAGAGAATGAGAGAAATGCTGAGAGTGATGTCGTGTCCGAGACTGAGGAGCCGGGACGCCTCGATGATTGAGGTGAGTTAGGGACGAGAGAGAGTTTGAGAGCGTGATCGATCGGAGACGAAGCAGAACGCGATGAGAGCGCTGAGAGCACGACGGGACCGAGTATTTAGTCGATGACGGGCGTCGCCGAGTCATGAGGACAGAGATCAGTCCCGAGGAAGATGAGAGAGAGACGAGACGAGGACGATGAGAGCATAGAGAGAGAGGAGCCGAGAGTAGAGATGAGAGCGAGAGGAGAGAGGAGATGAGCAGAGCATGGAGAGAGCCGATACGAGAGAGTATGAGAGAGACGAGAGACGAGAGAGAGAGTAGAGAGAGAGAGAGAGAGAGAGAGAGAGAGACGAGAGAGAGAGAGAGAGAGAGAGGAGAGAGAGAGCGAGAGAGAGAGAGGAGAGAGAGAGAGAGAGAGAGAGAGAGAGAGAGAGAGGAGAGAGAGAGAGAGAGAGAGAGAGAGAAGAGAGAGATGGAGAGAAAAGAGAGAGAGAAAGAGAGACCAGGCAGGACAGAGAGAGAAGGATAATGAATGTTTCAGTGCAGGGTTGCGGCCAGCTAGAGTCGGTGTCAGCTGTAGAGAGGTCAGGCTGCAGCCAGGAGACACGACACCAGAGCTGTGACAGAGCCAGAGGGACAGAGTTACCAGAGGGACAGAGCTACCAGAGGGACAGAGCTACCAGGAGGGACAGAGATACCAGGAGGGACAGAGCTACCAGGAGGACAGAGTTACCAGAGGGACAGAGTTACCAGGAGGGACAGAGTTACCAGGAGGGACAGAGTTACCAGAGGGACAGAGCTACCAGGAGGGACAGAGATACCAGGAGGGACAGAGCTACCAGGAGGACAGAGTTACCAGAGGGGACAGAATTACCAGGAGGGACAGAGTTACCAGGAGGGACAGAGTTACCAGAGGGGACAGAGCTACCAGAGGGGACAGAGTTACCAGAGGGACAGAGCTACCAGAGGGACAGAGCTACCAGGAGGGACAGAGATACCAGGAGGGACAGAGCTACCAGGAGGACAGAGTTACCAGAGGGACAGAGCTACCAGGAGGGACAGAGCTACCAGGAGGACAGAGTTACCAGAGGGACAGAGTTACCAGAGGGACAGAGCTACCAGGAGGGACAGAGCTACCAGGAGGACAGAGTTACCAGAGGGACAGAGTTACCAGAGGGACAGAGCTACCAGGAGGACAGAGTTACCAGAGGGACAGAGCTACCAGGAGGGACAGAGCTACCAGGAGGACAGAGTACAGAGGGACAGAGCTACCAGAGGGACAGAGCTACCAGGAGGGACAGAGATACCAGGAGGGACAGAGCTACCAGGAGGACAGAGTTACCAGAGGGACAGAGTTACCAGGAGGGACAGAGTTACAGGAGGGACAGAGTTACCAGAGGGACAGAGATACCAGGAGGGACAGAGCTACCAGGAGGACAGAGTTACCAGAGGGACATAATTACCAGGAGGGACAGAGTTACCAGGAGGGACAGAGTTACCAGAGACACAGAGCTACCAGAGGGACAGAGCTACCAGGAGGGACAGAGATACCAGGAGGGACAGAGCTACCAGGAGGACAGAGTTACCAGAGGGACAGAGCTACCAGGGAGGGACAGAGTTACCAGAGGGACAGAGTTACCAGAGGGACAGAGCTACCAGGAGGGACAGAGCTACCAGGAGGACAGAGTTACCAGAGGGACAGAGTTACCAGGAGGGACAGAGTTACCAGAGGGACAGAGCTACCAGGAGGGACAGAGTTACCAGAGGGGACAGAGCTACCAGGAGGGACAGAGTTACCAGAGGGACAGAGCTACCAGGAGGGACAGAGTTACCAGAGGGACAGAGTTACCAGAGGGACAGAGCTACCAGGAGGGGACAGAGCTACCAGGAGGACAGAGTTACCAGAGGGACAGAGCTACCAGGAGGGACAGAACTACCAGGAGGACAGAGTTACCAGAGGGACAGAGCTACCAGAGGGACAGAGCTACCAGGAGGGACAGAGTTACCAGAGGGACAGAGTTACCAGAGGGACAGAGCTACCAGGAGGGACAGAGCTACCAGGAGGGACAGAGTTACCAGGAGGGACAGAGTTACCAGAGGGACAGAGCTACCAGAGGGACAGAGCTACCAGGAGGGACAGAGATACCAGGAGGGACAGAGCTACCAGGAGGACAGAGTTACCAGAGGGACAGAGTTACCAGGAGGGACAGAGTTACCAGGAGGGACAGAGTTACCAGAGGGACAGAGCTACCAGGAGGGACAGAGATACCAGGAGGGACAGAGCTACCAGGAGGACAGAGTTACCAGAGGGACAGAATTACCAGGAGGGACAGAGTTACCAGGAGGGACAGAGTTACCAGAGGGACAGAGCTACCAGAGGGACAGAGCTACCAGGAGGGACAGAGATACCAGGAGGGACAGAGCTACCAGGAGGACAGAGTTACCAGAGGGACAGAGCTACCAGGAGGGACAGAGTTACCAGAGGGACAGAGTTACCAGAGGGACAGAGCTACCAGGAGGGACAGAGCTACCAGGAGGACAGAGTTACCAGAGGGACAGAGTTACCAGGAGGGACAGAGTTACCAGAGGGACAGAGCTACCAGGAGGGACAGAGTTACCAGAGGGACAGAGCTACCAGGAGGGACAGAGTACCAGAGGGACAGAGCTACCAGGAGGGACAGAGTTACCAGAGGGACAGAGTTACCAGAGGGACAGAGCTACCAGGAGGGACAGAGCTACCAGGAGGGACAGAGTTACCAGAGGGACAGAGCTACCAGGAGGGACAGAGCTACCAGGAGGACAGAGTTACCAGAGGGACAGAGCTACCAGAGGGACAGAGTTACCAGAGGGACAGAGCTACCAGGAGGGACAGAGCTACCAGGAGGACAGAGTTACCAGAGGGACAGAGCTACCAGGAGGACAGAGTTACCAGAGGGACAGAGCTACCAGAGGGACAGAGTTACCAGAGGGACAGAGCTACCAGGAGGGACAGAGCTACCAGGAGGACAGAGTTACCAGAGGGACAGAGCTACCAGGAGGACAGAGTTACCAAAGGGACAGAGCTACCAGGAGGGACAGAGTTACCAGAGGGACAGAGTTACCAGAGGGACAGAGCTACCGGGAGGGACAGAGTTACCAGAGGGACAGAGATACCAGAGGGGACAGAGCTACCAGAGGGACAGAGTTACCAGGAGGACAGAGCTACCAGAGGGACAGAGATACCAGGAGGACAGAGTTACCAGGAGGGACAGAGTTACCAGAGGGACAGAGCTACCAGAGGGACAGAGTTACCAGAGGGACAGAGTTACCAGAGGGACAGAGCTACCAGAGGGACAGAGTTACCAGAGGGACAGAGTTACCAGAGGGACAGAGATACCAGAGGGACAGAGCTACCAGGAGGACAGAGTTACCAGAGGGACAGAGTTACCAGAGGGACAGAGTACCAGAGGGACAGAGTTACCAGAGGGACAGAGCTACCAGAGGGACAGAGTTACCAGAGGGACAGAGTTACCAGAGGGACAGAGCTACCAGAGGGACAGAGCTACCAGAGGGACAGAGCTACCAGAGGGACAGAGTTACCAGAGGGACAGAGTTACCAGAGGGACAGAGCTACCAGAGGGACAGAGTTACCAGAGGGACAGAGTTACCAGAGGGACAGAGCTACCAGGAGGACAGAGTTACCAGAGGGACAGAGCTACCAGGAGGACAGAGTTACCAGAGGGACAGAGTTACCAGAGGAGTTTTCATCCCTGATCCCTGCAGTTTGAATTCAGAGAAAAAATGTATTCCTATCTCTTCCCATCTCTGGTAACAACAAATACCTGCTGAAAGTGGAGGAGAGAGAGGCAGAGTTGCGAGCAGTTGAAAGCAAGGGAGAAGAGGTGAAAGAGTGAAGGAGAAGGTAGAAGTGTGAGAAGAAACGTTTAGAAAAAAAGTTTCAAATGTTTTGGGAAAAAAAAATGAAACCTTTTTTGGAAAAATGTTTTTGGAAACCTTTTTGGAAAAATGTTTTTGGAAACCTTTTTGGAAAAAATGTTTTTGGAAACGTTTTTGGAAAAAATGTTTTTGGAAACGTTTTTGGAAAAATGTTTTTGGAAACATTTTTGGAAAAATGTTTTGGGAAAAATTTTCTGAAAAAAAGGGGGGTTCGAAAAAAGGTTTTGGAAAAAGGGTTTTGGAAAAAAAGGTTTTCGAAAAGGTTGTTTTTTATTTATCGAAAGGTTTGAAACTTGGGATGAAAAAAAAAGGGATAAAATGTTTCTACAGGTTGAAAAAAACGTTTTCAAAAAACAATCAAATGGTTGAAAAACTTTTTAGGGAAAATGTAGGCCTACATCCAAAAATCAGGGTCAGAAGAACATAGTTCTGACAGTTACAGTGGCTACTGCCAAGAAACCGCCACATCATCAACCGTAAAGACACCGTCTCCGGTAGCCTACAAGAGCTTTGGCAGGTCCACATACCGCTCTCTTGTTTATAAGGAAGACCGCACAGTAGCACGTCTCCATTCTTAACCCTCTCCCTTATTTCAAACATCTGAAGTGGATATTTCAAACATGCTTTAGTAAAAAGCCACAGGTCTTAAAACAGTTATGGTGGTAGTATCGTCTGAATAAAGTGTCGCTAAAACCTTGGATTTATTGTGACAGATTATGGAACAGCTATGTTGTCACGGACCTGTAAATCAAAGATCCAAGGATTAAAGCGGACAGTAACCGACTATCGCCACTAGAGGGCGTGTGTGCTCATTATGACGTATTTACTCAACCACAGTAGCCAATAAGCAAACAGCACACATCCGTCACGACCTGTACTGTACACATTGTGTTCGTCGTATGAAGTGAACTAGTAACCACAACAGTAAATATTAAAATACATCTAAACTAACGTGTTAGTTAATGGTTAAATAGAACCGGTTTTATACAATGTTTTCATTTTTATTTAAACTGAGAGTCGTTCTAAGACCAAGGTCTTTAATTAAAATGTGTTTAACTATGCGTTTCTGGTTCCACTGGCACTTATTTGCTTTTGACAATGTATGTATTTATTTATCGATGCTCGCTGCGTTACAAATATGTTAGTTAACCCGAAGTTAAACAGAACAGAGAGAAAAACACAATCACAGCACTGAGGTTTTAAGCACACTGGTCATGAAGTATCTACAACATCACTTTTTGAGACATTTAAAAAGGAATGTGGCAATTGAGCTGTGTCATGTCCAGGTAGTAGTCATAATAGACCCCAAACTGTAGATTTGGTTCAAATCAGGTTTCCTAAAAAACATCCCTGACTCATGTCGGCTGGAGCGCCATCTGGTGGTCAGATATCAAAATGCGTGAAATCAAAAGAAAGAAAAACATTCTGTGTCAAATCTCCCTCACGAGGATGAATTTGTGTCTGATTCACAAAGTAACAATTATGCTAAATGATGACCACCAACCAGTTATTAAACCAGAGTTATTAAATTCATTCTATGATGCAAAATCACGCCCTCGCCGAAAAGAAAACAGTTTTCAAAGTCATCTAAATATGATAAATTATTATATTTGACAAAGGATAAAGCAATATGTGGGGGGTTTAAATACATTTTATTAATTCACGTAGGCCTATCCTTCATAAAATAATTCCCATCGTATGTGAGCATATCAAATATTTACGTGTTATGTTCGTTTTTGTTATTTAAATATGTTTTCTTACATATGTAGTATTTCTTGTATTTTACAGTGAAAACAGAAAGTATTACTGGCGTTACAACAGCGCTGTCTGTCGCCAAGCTATTGAGGGTCGGTGAATGGAGGTCAGCACAGACAGATTGCGCGTGTGTTTGAACGATGTAAGTGAGGGGAGAGGGAGTACAGAGAGCGAGCAAGCCGCCTTCAAAAATGGCGTCTTCAGAGGAAAATGACTAAAAATATAAAAACGAGGCCTACTCTCTTTTGACCGTCTTTGTTGATTTTGATCACGGTTAACGTTTACTTACATCGCGGTATATCGTCGTTGAAATTCATTTTCTAGTGCTAAAAGAGCTGGAACGAGGGAAGCAAGCTTTAAAAATAGCAACCCAGTTTTATTTTGATGCGTCGACAGGGCTAGCTAGCATCTGCTAGCCCAGAACAATTTTGGGGTGGGAAGGCTTTTGCATGGCAGAAAAATCACGATTTTTGGTTTCGGAGATTACTCTTGTTTCAACGCCAAGATTATTTGCAACAAACGCATCCTATCGAAAGCAATCTTTCAGATCGTGGTAATTGCTCCGTAGCAAAAGTAAAGAAAGGGGAGGAGAGAGAGGCGGCAGGGAAGGACGCGTTTGATCAGATGTTTATTATCAATTTATCGATCACCGGTAAAAACGTTATCATGTTCGTGCATGGTTACGTTAGGAATTTACATTTGTGGAAATGATCATTGGAGGAATTCTAGGCAAGGAGAAAGAGTAATTTTGGAGGTGTTTGGAGTACACCCCTATACCCCCCTCTTTCTCATCCAGCTTTCTCCTCCTCCATTTCTCTTTCAACATGCTGTTTTCCACTCTCGGGGACTTGCTTATGAAACGGGGAAAATAGTCTTAAATCTATAACGGGGAAGACGGATTCCCCGACAGTCTGTTACAAATCCGGCTCCTCGTCGCTTCGGTCATTGTCACACATATCTCATCAATGGATAGAAATTACCCGGGAGCAGGGTTCGGTGATTTGGGTCCGGGAGCAGGATGGAGTTACGAGCGATCGGCTAAAGCAAGGTGAGCATCATATTCAACATGTTCACTTTAATATAATGTATATCAGTTCAATTCTATAATATGATCTATATGCGCATATGTTAACGTCAGATAATTTGGACAGCTAATTCTTCCTATTGACAGCGTCGCGTTGTCACCCAGATTACTGGATGGTAGTATTATTATGAACACTGATCAAGTGGTGTGCGTGTCTTGGGGGTGGGCGGGGTGGGGGCTAGTCTCTTGAAAATGCATGGTATTCGATTGACAGTCTCAATGCGCGGTTTTATGTAGGAAGGGAGGGAGTGGGAGAGGGAGCGGAGAGGGGGAGGGGGACATGAATGTGGTCCATTTAGGGGAGTTATCATTAGAGTCCCTCATATTGCCTTTGTCATTTCGACTGGCCCTTTTCCAATACAGGTAGATTAACAGGTTGATTGAGTGAAATATAATTTAATGTCCCAACATGTTCACGTAGTTTTGGCCATGACAGCACGATTGGGTAAAAAATATAATTAAACCCTGTTTATTTAGTATCAAAGTAACAGCCTTATATGGGTAATAGGTCTGCTGTTTAAATGTAACATTGTGGAAAGACCAGGGCCGGATGCTATCGCGATGTCTGGCTGCAAGACCATTCATTCATCAACAAATGCACTTGGCTACCATGACATAACCTATTTTGCATGATTAAAATGCTTTGCATCTGCATTTTCCCGAATGCAAATTTTTCATTTTCATCATTATGCCAAGCAAGCTAGAAGGAAAAAAATGCCACTTGAATAATTTCATGAGTTGACTCATGAATACAGAAATTCAGTCTGGAAGCTAATAGCTAGCACTAGCGAGCTAGTTAACCACGACATGGTTTAAACCAATAATGACCCTGCACCTGTACCAATGTCCGCAGGAAATTAGCATGGTATAAACCCATGTGTATTAGCATTGATTTAAAACAAATTAAAAAAACACAACAGCTTCACACCGTAGCTGTGCGTAGACGCAAGCCAAGGCCTTTGATTGTTCATGCTACGCCGTACGCTAGCTGTCTTGTTCTAGCTAAGTAACGAGCCGTAAAAGACTGGGCTTTTTATATAAGCTAACAAGCTAGTTTACCAATATTCATATAAAAAATTCGTTGTTCTAATGATTGCTTATTGATTAGATACATATTTAGTCACATGCGACTGCGCTATAGCCTATAAAAGCATTATGCGTCTTTGCAAGGCCTTGCTAGTTAGCATGGCTAGCTATGTCTAGCAATGCTCAACAGTGCAGGACTGGTGCTTGCAACCCGGAGCAATTCACCTCCCTTGCCAGTTGAAATGTACAAGTTGTACCCGAGAAGCCAATACATAGCCAATACATTTTTCCTTGGGTCAAACGAAGCCAAATAAATCCAACAGATATCTCGCAATTGTTTCATGAATCAATGGTGCAATCATTCTGAAAGTCCCGAATTTTCCAACAAACGCATTTCCAACATTTTTAATAATCTAGAAGCGTTAATTAAATTGCCCACGCAATCATAATGATCCCAAAGGAGGATTTAATGAAGACATGTCTGTTCTGGGGGTATCAGGCAGAGTGGCAATTAGACGTTGATACTGGTTGAGTGGATTTGATCCTTAATTATAATGAAACAACGAATTGAAATCTGAACAACAACGGTACTTCATGTCACCAACTGTGACCACAGTTGCATTTTGAGAAGCTTGTCAGTATTCAGTAAAACACAAAGTCAGGTTAGTTTCAACACATCCATGAAACCCAAAATAAACCCCATAATTTGCATCTTTTAATGTCTACGCCAGGCCTTCTTCAAGGAGTCCCAGTTTTTTGGAGAAAAAACAATTATGCAAATCGTTAAGTGAAATTAATTAATCAATGATTAATTGCTCTGTGTTTGTCTCCAGTCTGGTCTATGGGAGTTCCAGATCCTCACATCCAGACTCTGAACTCCTCCATCGCCAAGCCTACGGCACACCACACCCTCTGCAGGGCTATGCCACCAATCACCACCCAGGGAGCTCTGGCCAGGGCGGGGCTTGGGGAGCAGCTGGACGGAGTTTGGGTGAGAGAAATGTCACTCACATTATGCAGGTGCCACCACCTGCCCCTGTGATAGGCTGTCAGGATGAAGGATCACTGAGTGAGGTCGTTGCCACTGTCAACATGCATCATACTTTATAGATTTTTTGTGTCCAACATGTGCTAGGATTCCGTTCTGTGTTTGGAAACCTACATTTTCTTCTAATACCATTGGCCTATTTTTCTTTCTATACTAGGAAAATCTCTCTGTCTCTCTTTTTCTCTCTCTCTCTCTCTCTCTCTCTTCTCTCTCTCCTCTCTCTCTCTCTCTCTCTCTCTGTTTCTCCCTCTCTCTCTCTCTCTCTCTCTCTCTCTCTCTGTCTCTGTCTCTCCTTTTCTCCTCTCTCTGTCTCTCTCTCTCTGTCTCTCTCTCAAGGTGTATGTGTAGCAGGTGCATCACACTCTGTCCTCTGATGCCCAGTTCACTAGTCTCATCAAAGTGTGATGATTCAGCTCTAGCTACAAATCCCAAATCCTCTTCCACTTAAATCATAAAAGTGAGAATGTCGGGACCATAACCTAAGCCCCCTTCAGAGCGACGAGGAGTGAGTAGGTAGTGGAGTTCAGCTTTAAAGCTTTTGACTGCAGATCAAGAGCAGATTCAAATCCCTCCCCTGTACGACCCTTGGGATCAAAGCGTCTGGTAAAGGAACACATGTATGACTCTGTGAGGGAGAGTGTTCTAAATCTCTTGTCTGTGTTCTTAGGTCTATGACTCTGATGTGTTCTGTGTTCTAAACCCCTGTCTGTGTTCTCAGGTCTGTGTGTTCTAAACCCTGTCTGTGTTCTCAGGTCTGTCTGGTAAAGGAGCACATGTATGACTCTGTGTTCTGTGTTCTAAACCCCTGTCTGTGTTCTCAGGTCTGTGTGTTCTAAACCCCTGTCTGTGTTCTCAGGTCTGTGTGTTCTAACCCCCCTGTGTGTGTTCTGAGGTCTATGACTCTGATGTGTTCTGTATTGTAAACCCCCTGTCTGTGTTCTCAGGTCTGTCTGGTAAAGGAGCACATGTATGACTCTGATGTGTTCTGTGTTCTAAACCCCCTGTCTGTGTTCTCAGGTCTGTCTGGGCTGTTTGACCCGGGGCTTCACCACGCCAGCCCCTCTGGTCCGGACGCCTCCGTCATGAACCTGATCTCTGCGCTGGAGTCCCGCGGGCCCCAGCCCCCCCCCTCCGCCTCCTCCCTGCTCTCACAGTTCCGCACGCCATCCTGGCAGACAGGTGGGCTTGGTGCAGATCTACGTTAGAACGTGTTGACATTTAAACAGGGACATAAGTCAATATGACATTTGGTGTTCTTGCGTGGGTGTGTGTTTGTGTGTGTGTGTGTGTCGGGGGTCCATGTCTGTTGGTTGCAGATGTAGATGTAGACAGCTGTGTGGCTTATTCTTGAGTTATTGTATTATTATTATTATTAATATTATTATTATTATCCTTTAGTTCGTTTGTCTTT
This sequence comes from Mallotus villosus, assembly GCA_903064625.1. Taxonomy (NCBI): domain Eukaryota; kingdom Metazoa; phylum Chordata; class Actinopteri; order Osmeriformes; family Salangidae; genus Mallotus; species Mallotus villosus. The sequence goes on from CAEFZP010001475.1 coordinate 14,965, forward strand.
TGTGTGCCTGAAACGCTCTGATTACCAGGGAGGAAATTCAGCACAGTTATTGTCATGTTTTTCAATTCCTCTGTTGAGTTTGACAGATTGCATCGATTTTTTATTGATTATTGTCTTATCTCTCTTCCCCCCTCGCTCTTTCTATTCCCTCTCCACCCCTCTCTCCTCCCTCCACCCCCTCTCTCTCCTCCCCCTCCCCCCCCTCTCTCCCCTCTCCACCCCCCCTCTCTCCCCCCTCTCCCTCTGACTCCTCCCCTCTCCTCCTCCCCCCCTCCCCCTCTCTCTCCTCCCCTCTCCACCCCCCTCTCACCCCCCTCTCCCCCCCCCTCTCCCACCCCCTCTCTCCCCCCCTCTCTCCTCTGACTCCTCCTCCTCAGCGATGCATACTCCGGCTCCAGCAGAGCTCTTCATCTCCGGGGCACTTCCTGGATCCGGCTCCTTCCCCTCCTCCTCGGCCCTCTCGGCCTATCAGCACCCAGCCTCCTTCTCCAGCCGCTCCTTCCCCTCGGTGGCCTCCCTCCAAGACTCGCCCACCTTCAGCCCTACCTCCAACGGCCTCCTGTCTCCCCACGACCCCCTGCTCCACATCAAGCCCCCCTCCCAGTCCAGCCTGGGGTTTGACCGGCTGCTGTCCTCCCAAGGCCCCGGCGGAGCGTACCGGGGAGGCCAGGACCCCACCGGAGCCTCGTCTGCCCAGGCGTCCTCCGCCCGCCACCTCCAGTCGCACCAGTTCAACCTGCTCTCGTCCCAGCTGCAGGACCAGTCCTCCCAGTTGTACAACGCGTCAGTCTTCTCCTCAGCCCAAGCGCAGGCCCAAGCGCAGGCCCAAGCTCAGGCCCAAGCCCAAGCCCAGGCCCAAGTCCAGGCCCAAGCGCAGGCCCAAGCGCAGGCCCAAGCGCAGGCACAGGCGCAGGCACAGGCCCAAGCACAGGCTCAGGCTCAGTCCAACTCAGCCCAGGAGCGAGCGGTTCCTCGACAGGACAGCGTCATCAAGCACTACCAGCGGCCCACGCCGTCACAGTCCCAGCTGTCGTCCTCCGCAGCCCACTCCCTGCAGCACTACCTGAGCTGCGCTGGAGCCAGCTACCAGCAGCTGTCCCAGCAGCACCGTCACGCCGGCCTGGCGTGCAGCCCGCTGGGGGAGCAGAGCCCGTCCTCCGACCACAAGGCAGCGTCTCGCACCGAGCAGTACCGCCCCATCATCCAGCCCCCCTACTCCTCCTCCTCCAGTGGGACGGGGAAGGCCTCCAAGAACAGCTCAAGCAGCGGGTACTCCTCCACCAACTCTGCCTCATCTTCACGGACCCCGCACACCCCCCCCTCAGCCTCCTCCACCTCCTCCACTTCCTCTTCCTCCTCGTCTGCCTCGGGGGCCCATCCCTCTAACGCCATCCCCGCCTCCAGCTCCACCTCGGCCCCCTCCAGACAGCAGCCTCCGCCCCAGCCCGCGCCCCCTCCCCCGGCCCCCCCAGCAGCAGCAACAACCCCCCCCCTGCCTCGTCCACATCCGCCCCCCAGCCCCTCTCCAAGTCTTGCCTCTCTGGCTACGGGTCCCCAGTAGCTCCCGTCAAGACCCCCTCCGCGGCCCTCACCGGACAGACCCCCCCTCAGCAGCAAGCCCAGTCCTACTCCCCCAACCAGCCCCCCTCGTCCCACCTCCCTCAGTCCTATGGGGGCTTCAGCTCCCCTCAAGCCCAGGATCTGAGCTCTGGGACTGGGGGGAAAGGCTACGGAGGTCTGGGGGGACGAAGCCAGTCGTACTCGTCCGACGTTTACGCCTCTGACTCCGCCTATGGCTCCCTTCCGTCCTCGCTGGGCGGGGCGGGCAGCCCGTCGCTAGGATACGGCGCTCCGGGCCACTCCCCTGCCCTTTTAAGGTCGGGGGGATCGTCAGGGGGCGGGACATCCGGAGGCGGAAGTGGTAATGCAGGAAGTGGGAACTCCGGTTCGGGAGGAGGAGGCGGAGCCGGGGGTAGTATGGCCAATGAGAGAGGAGGAGGAGGAGGAGGAGGAAGTGGATCGTACCACATGCCAGACTCCAGCCCCTCTCCCTCCGGTAACTCTGGGACCATCCGTCCAGGGTTGCACTCCCCTGCCCCCTCATGCCCCACGCAGTCCCCGGGCGGGGGGGCCTCCAACAAATACATCTCCTCGGTCCTGTCCCCCACCTTCATGGCCTCCCCCCAGGGGTACCCAGACTCTAGGGCCCCCCCGCTCCCAGTCCCAGTCCTACCACCCCTCCTCCTCCAAGGCCAAGTCTGAAGCCGCCATGCTGGGGGTGGGCTCACAGCGGTCCCAGGAGGAAGTGGACGATGAAGACGACTTCCTGATCCAGCACCTCCTCCAGGCCCAGGCGAGCCCCACCCCCCAGGCCCCGCCCTCCCACCACCAGTCCTCCCAGCAGCAGGGGGCGTCGCAGGCCCAGTCCGTCCCCTCCGCCAGCGACCCTGGCAAGGGGCTGTCCTACGAGATGAGCAAGAGCTCCGAGGAGAGGTACCACCTGCAGAGCGTGATCCGCACCCACAGCGCCACCTCTAGCGCCGGGGCCGGTACTGCAGGCTTGGACACCCAGTTGGAGATGTCGCTGAAAAAGCAACACCAACAACATCAACAACAACAACAGCATCAACAACAACAGCAGCAACAACATCAACAGCAGCAGCAACAGAGGAACGACCGTAACAGCAGGAACAGTGGAGGGAGGGGCGGATCCGAGCAGAGCCACCTCCATCACCACGACAACCTGGGTTCGGTGGTGCACTACGGGCGGGGAGACATGTACTCCCAGCATGCACTGCAGCACGTGTCATCGCACGGCCACCTGCAGTCCCACGGCCAGATGGAGCTCCAGAAGAAGGAGCGCGCGGAGCTGGCCTACCCACGGAAGACCCCCGAGGCCGGGCAGCAGCAGCACTCCCAGTCCCAGGCTTCGGCCTCCATGATGGACTCTCCCACAGAGCAGTCCCGCCAGCCCCCGCACCTGCTCCAGTCCGTGCTGTCTCACACCACCCGCAACAAGATGGAGGGCCACCAACAGCAGCACTCTGTGAGCCAGCAAGGCATGATGGAGGGAGCCGGAGGGAGGATGAGCAGCTCTGGCAAACACGGGGCCCAGCCTCAGAGCCAGGCGTCCCAGCCTCAGAGCCAGGCGTCTCAGCTGCAGCTGCAACTCCAGTCCCAGGCTCTGGAGGCCGCAGCGGCCCACTACAGCCACGGGCAGCAGGACCAGGGCCAGGCCAAGCAGGGCTCGGTGGGGTCGTCCCTGGACATGCTGGAGCGCTCCCTGTCTCAGACCTCGAGCACTGACGGAGGAGTGGAGGAGAGGAGAGGGGGAGGAGGAGGAGGAGGTGGGGGAGGAAGAGGGAGAGGCAGTGGAGAGCGTCACAGACAGCAGCAGGAGCAGGAACAGAGACACCCCTCTCACCACCACCCCCAGCAACACTCCGCCTCGGAGCTACACTCCTTCCTGTCCGAGCCCGACATGGGCCTCACAACGCCTTCGCACATGCACCACCTCTCCCAGCACCACCCACAACAGCAGCAGCAACAACAACAGCACCCCAACTCCCACCACCAACAATCCCACTCCCACCACTCGCACGGCCACCACATGGGCCCCCCCTCCGCCTCCTCGCACGCCCAGCAGCAGAACGAGCCCCACTCCTCCCAGCAGGGTGCCATGGACCAGCAGCAGGGGGGCGACCAGCACCAGTTCAGCCCAGGGGAGAAGAGCGTCCCTGGGCAGCAGAGTAACCGCTTCGTCCCCTTGACCTCCATCTGCTTCCCCGACTCCCTCCTCCAGGACGAGGACCGATCCTTCTTCCCCGGGATGGAGGACATGTTCTGCTCCGACGACTACAAGTCCAGCTGTGCGGGAGGAGCCGGGCCGGGCCAGGAGGAAATGAGCGAGGGCCAGGGAGGGACAGGAGGGCCTGGAGGGTATGAAGGGAGCGCAGGGCGGAGGAGGAGGAGGAGGAGCAGGAGGAGGGTATGACCTGATGGGGCATCACGGAGGTGATCAAGGGTACGGGCAGTACTGCCATGGCCTGTCTGAACCTGGGAACAACCCCATGCACCTGGACCTGGACTCCCTGAAGAGCCACGAGCTGCCCTCCACAGTCAACACGGAGCAGCTGGGTCTGATCCAGTCCCAGGGCCCCGGTATGGGCATGGGCGGGAACGGGCCCAACGGCGCCGGAGGGAAGCTCTCGTCCGGAGGCGGCGGGGGGACGGGATCCGGAGGACTCACCTCCCCCATCTTCTGCTCCTCCCGGCCCAAGAAGCTTCTGAAGTCCAGCTCGTTCCACCTGCTGAAGGAGAGACGTGACCCCCAACACCTTGCCCAAGAAGAGCTACGCTCAGGAGTACGAGTTCGAGGACGACGAGGACAAAGCCGACCAACCGGCCGACATCCGCCTGAACAGCCGCCGCCTCCCAGACCTGCTGCCAGACCTCGTGTCCAGCTGCAGGAAGCCGGGGGGCGGGGGGGCCCTCAGCCCCCTCATGGGAGACTTAGACTTCTACCACTCGTCCGGTTACCAGTCTCTGGGCCCCCCACCCCTCCTGCCCCAGGACGGGCCCAGGAAGAGGGGGAGGAAGCCCACCAAGCCCAAGAGAGAGGGGCCCCCGAGGCCCCGGGGCCGGCCTCGCATCCGGCCCATGCCCGAGCCTCACACGGGCAACAGGATGATGGGAGAGATGGGGGGAGGAGGAGGGGGAGCAGGAGGGGCGGTAGTGGGGGTGGGGGTAGCAGGGCCGGGCGCGGGAGGGTTTGGTGGCGTGGACGGGCGGAAGGGGAGGGGCAGGGGAGGCAAAGGGAGAGGGGGGAGGAGAGAAGATATGTTTATAGAGATGGGAGGGAAGGAGCAGGAGCCGCTTCATCATCTCAATCAACAACAACAACAACAACATCAACATCAGCTCCACCAAGGCCAGCAGCAGCATGAGCCTATACCACCTCTGAAGGTAAGCTTCGCTTGGGATTCTGGGATAGGAGTCTGAAGGACCAGCCCGTACAGAGATCATTGACAGAGATGTGTATCATGTTCTGTACAGTGTAGATAAATCATGATGTGATATATTAGATACTTAATGTTAGAGCCCGACCGATATATCGGCGGGCCGATATTATTGGCCGATATTAGGCATTTTCCGATCTATCGGTATCGGTATTGAAGCAGAAAACAGAAACTGCATTGTCATATTATTTTAGTGATGAAATAATAACAGGAGTCAGATGGCTAAGCAGTTAGGGAATCGGGCTATTAATTGGGCAAGGCACTTAACCCTACTTGCCTCTGGGAATGTCCCTGTACTTAGTCGCTCTGGATAAGAACTTCTGCTACAAGTGACTAAATGTGAACTACAAATAACTAATGTTAGGGAAATCAGTTTGTTTCGTTACGCATTTCTGGATTTTTTAGATAATTTTTTATATCGGCCGATATCGGAATATCGTTTTTTTTAATCACCAAATATTTGTATCGGTATCGGCCGTAAAAATCCTTAATCGGTCGGGCTCTACTTAGTATATCCCCAGTGTTGACAGCAGTAGCATAGCTACAGTAATGTAAAGAGTGTCACCAGAGAGCTGTGTGACCCTGTGAGTGACCCTGCGTGTGTCTGTCCCAGATCAAACTCCCGGTCGGCACTCTGTCCGGGACCGACGCCCTCCTGAGGTCCGACTCCCTCTCCGGGACGGACCCCGCCCTGTCTGACGGCTCCGTGGGCTCCGCCCCCTCCCTGGGCCTCAGCCCCGGGGCCCCCTGCGGAGGGGACGCCACCGCCAGGAACCAGGACAAGAACAAGCAGAAGAACCAGATGATGAACGAGGGAGCGGACGGGGAGGCGATGGACGGAAGGGTGAGAGGGAGAGGGAGAGGGAGAGGGAGAGGGAGAGGGAGAGGGAGAGGGAGAGGGAGATGGGAGAGGGAGAGGGAGAGGGAGAGGGAGAGGGAGGGAGGGAGGGAGGGTGAGATGGTGGTTGATCTTGTCATGGACATTTGCAATGTCACTTTATTCTTATCACAGACAGACATGGATACAAGTTCTCTTTATTTAAATCTTTCCTGCCCCTTCCCTCTCTCCCTCCTTCTCTCTTCCCTCCCTCCCTCCCTCCCTCCCTCCCTCTCAGGGGGATGAGAAGGACTCAGAGAGCCGGGGAGCGTTCATGGCCTCCTTCCTGGACTTCCTCAAGTCAGGCAAGAGGCCTCCTGGACTGGACATGCCCCCCGGAATGGAGCCTGGCAACGGCCAATCCTCACCCTGCAAACCCGGGGGACTCCGCCCCCTGTCTCCAGCCCCGCCTTCGCAGCCGTTTGGTGATGGCGAGGGCAACGGGGGCCTGGCCCTGGGGGGCTGCCCCAGCCCCTGCAAGCGTCTAGACGACGAGCTGAAGAGGAACCTGGAGACGCTGCCCTCCTTCTCCTCCGACGAGGAGGACTCTGTGGGGAAGAACCAGGACCTCCAGAAGAGCATCTCCTCCGCCATCTCTGCCCTCTACGACACTCCTCAGATGCCCTCCAGCCTGCCGCCCCCTCCCCCACCACCCCTGGTCCCTCAGCAGCTGGCCCCCAGCCTGCCCACCCCGCCCCCAGCCCCCCAGCAGCAAGAGCCACTGACCCCCACCCTGCAGCCCCCCGACCTCAGCCCCCAGCCCACCTCACACACGCCCCACACCCAGCCCCCCTCTGCCGAGCCGGCCGTGCTGCAGAGAGAAGACAGGAGGCAGGAGGAGGAGGAGGAGGAGGAGGAGGAAGAAGAGGAGGAGGAGGAGGAGAGGCAGATGGGAGGCAGGGAGGAGGATGAAGATGAAGGGAAGGAGATGGAGGAAGAGGAGCCGGACATGGAGACACTCGGAGCTCCTGAGCTGGAAGGTACGGCCCAGAGACCGTGTTTCAGATCGGCTTCACACAGCGTTAACGTCACAACACACTTAATGGTGCCATTTATTGTAGTGTTTTCGCTTAGTTTATTACTTACAAAAAATACATTAATATTTCATTAATTTTGGTAATGCTTTCATCCAAATCAAAGTATAAATGGTAATGTTTCCTAATGATCTTCAAAAAGAGTAGTTAACAGATTTTGTTTTATATTTCTTTTTTTCAGCATCCCACCCAGAGCCCCCCTTGTCTCCCTCCTCCCCCGCCCCATCCTCCTCCCCCCCAGCACCCCCCCTCCCCCGCCCCGTCTTCCTCCCCCTCCCACTCCCCCCTCCCCCCCCCTCTCCCTCCCCTCACCTCTCCCACCTCAAGAGGAACCACAAGAGGAGGAGAAGTCTCCAGCCCCGAGCCCCCTCCCCTCCTCCATCCCCTCTCCTCCACCTCCCGCCACCCTCCCATCATCCTCCTCCACTCCTCCCCCTCCTCCCTCCCCCCCCTCGTGCCCTCACTCCCCCGCCCCCGGCCCGGGAGTCCCCCCAGCCCTCCCCGGAGCCCCCCCCCCTCCCCCGAGGAACCCCCGCCCCCTCAGGTGACGTCCCTGCACCTGGCCAAGAAGCAGGAGGACGCGGCCATCGTGGGCGAGAGTGAGGAGGACGAGAGCGAGAGTGGAGGGGAGGGCATCTTCAGGGAGAGAGACGAGTTTGTCGTTCGCGTGGAGGACATCCGGACTCTAAAGGTGTGTGTGTGTGTGTGTCTTTGGAAATACCAAAAATGTACGTCACTAGTCAAATCTGCCGCCATTCCTCCACAGTGTAGCATTATGCTGTATCAGAAATGTCAGTGAACCTACTTAACTGTCTAAAGGTATTTTTTAAGCAAACGTCAAGTTCTTATAAGAAAGTATGTTTCCTCCTCTCCCTCTCCTCCCTCCCCTGCTCTTCCCCTCCTCTCCTCCAGGTGGCGCTGCAGACCGGACGAGAGCCGCCCCCCATCTGGAGGGTCCAGAAAGCTCTGCTGCAGAAGTTCAGCCCAGAGATCAAGGACGGCCAGAGACAGTTTTGTGCCACAAGCAACGTGAGTTTGTCTGTCTACCTAGACGTCTGTCTGTCTGTATAGACGTCTGTCTAGACATCTGTCTGTCTGTCTACTTCATGGTTGTTCTTCCTTCCTCAGTATCTCGGCTACTTCGGAGACGCTAAGCGCCGGTACCAGCGTCTCTATGTGAAGTTCCTGGAGAACGTCAACAAAAAGGATTATGTGAGAGTATGCTCACGAAGACCCTGGCATCGCGTCGCCCCGACCCTGAGGTACCCACCTGTCACCTGTACTACCTCTCTCACCTGTCTCTCACCTGTTCAACCTTAGGGTTAGGGCGTGCAAGCCCAGCTGTCTCTCTAAACCTCTTCCTCCCCCTCCCCCTCCTCCAGAAGACAAGCTCCCCCCAGGATGGCGTCCCCCCCCAGCTCCCAGGCCCCGGCCCGCGTGGAGGCGGAGGAGAGCGTCCCCGCCAGAGAGCCGGTCCCCAGGGAGACCCGGGACAGGACCAGAGCCAAGGAGCCGGTCCAGCGAGAGGTCAGGGACAGAACCAGGGCCAGGGAGCAGAGGGAGAAGGCAGCGGCCGCCGTCAAGGCCAAGGAGAAGAAGGTCCAGCCCGACCCAGAGCCCCTGGAGGAGAGGGGGGCGGCCGAGAAAGGGAAGGCCAAGGAGGAGAGGGGGGCGGCCGAGCGAGGAAAGGCCAAAGAGGAGAGGGGGGCGGCCGAGCGAGGAAAGGCTAAGGAGGAGAGGGGGGCGGCCGAGCGAGGAAAGGCTAAGGAAGAGAGGGGGGCGGCTGAGCGAGTAAAGGCTAAGGAGGAGAAGAGGGTGGTGGAGAAGAAAGCTGAAAAGCCCCCCAAGGCCAAGCCGGCCAAGGTGAAGGCAGAACCGCCGCCCAAGAAGAGGAAGAAGTGGCTGAATGAGAGGCAGTCATCGTCAGAGTCAGACTCGTCGGACGAGGAGGCAGCCAGCGAGGATGAAAGTGAGTCGCCATTTTGTGTCGTGTTTCCCCCCCGCCTGGGGGAAGATAAAGGGTTGTTTAATCTAATTGCAAGAGACAAGCAACAAGCCATTTGGTTTTATAAGTCGTTCGCACCTTTCAGCGTGAGGGAATTTCATGTTTTTGTGTGTTTACACTCAATCTGGCTGCTTAGTCGGTGCTGAAACTAACAGGCTGTCTGGATCTAATGCCCTGGTGACAGTTTCAGACAGATTCCCCTCAGTCTCTGCTAGAGCCCGACCGATAAAGGATTTTAAAGGCCGATACCGATACAAATATTTGGTGATTTAAAAATCCGATAGTACGATATCGGCCGATATAAAAAATAACAAATAAATCCAGAAACACGTAACAAAACTAACTGATTTCCCTAACATTAGTTATTTGTAGTTCACATTTAGTCACTTTTAGCAGAAGTTTAAAAACATAATTATAAATATTTTAAAAAATATATATATATATATATTGGATATTAATTTATCGGCCATTATAAATACCGATAGATCGGAAAATGCCTAATATCGGCCGATACATCGGTCGGGCTCTAGTCTCTGGTTACCATAGCGAGTAGGAGAGAGACGTAAAGGCTTTCTGAAACATGGGTCTTAGGTGTGAATACGTGATCTGAGTGAGATAAGTCATTATGTATCTGTGTTTAGCTACTACGTAAAACTAAGTTTTTTCTTCAGAGATCTAATATTATTATTTTTTTGTTTGATGAAAGTTAGGGTTTACATAAATGTATCCCAATAGGGATGTGTTTTTAAGAACCTGTGTGTAGGGTTTGTTTATCTATGTGTGTAATGTGTGTGTGTGTGTGTGTGTGTGTGTGTGTGTGTGTGTGTGTGTGTGTGTGTGTGTGTGTGTGTGTGTGTAACCCCTCTCCTCCCCTCCCCCAGTGCCTGTGTCTGGAGGCGTGAACAACCGGGCGATGAGGGAGATGTTCCGGAGCTACGTGGAGATGCTGGTCAGCACCGCCCTGGACCCCGACATGATCCAAGCCCTGGAGGACACCGACGGTGAGGACACACTCACACACTCGCACACACACACACACACACACACACACACACTCACACACTCACACACACACACACACTCACACACACACACACACACACACACACACTCTCTCTCACACACACACACACACTCTCTCTCTCACACACACACACACTCACACACACACACACACACACTCACTCACACACGCACACACACACACTCTCACACACACACACACACTCTCTCTCACACACACTCACACACACACACACACTGAGTGTCATGAGAGAAGTGCGTGTTTTGATTTTAACCGATGAATCCCTGTACTTCATGTTGTTTCATCTCTATTGGTTCAGATGAGTTGTACCTCCCCCCGATGAGGAAGATTGACAGCATCATCAGCGAACAGAAGAGGAGGCTGATAAAGAGAGTCAACATGAGCACTCAACACCAGGTAACCCCCCCCCTCTCTCTCTCTCTCTCACTCTCTTCCTGTCTCTCTCTCTTTCTGTGTGTCTCTCTCTCTCTTCCTGTCTCTCCCTCTTCCTGTGTCTCTCTCTCTCACTCTCTCTCACTCTCTTACTGTCTCTCTCTCTTTCTGTGTCTCTCTCTGTCTCTCTCTCTTCCTGTCTCTCCCTCTTCCTGTATCTCTCTCTCGCTCCATCTAGTTCCTCTCTCTTCTTTTGACTGTATGGATTCAGGCTTCGTCAGTAGGGCTTCCAGTGAGCTGATTGGTTCGATGTTCTGGTGTTCTCAGTGACCAGCTGTACGTAGGGAAACACCCTTGTGGTTTCGTCAGTTACATGTTTGATGCTGTAGTTCAACCCCAACTATGTGACTTTGCTGACACCCTCCACCCTGTCCTTCCCCCTCCCTCCTCTAGGAGGCGCTGCATTCGTACCCCCAGATGGCGGCGGACACTCTGGACTCCAGCACAGTCAGGCTACGTCTCAGCGGAGACGCCTACAACCGCAAGACCCTCAACAGAGTCAAGAAGACCCTACCCAAACCACAGGTGTGTGTGTGTGTGTTCGTGTGTGTGTGTGGGCTCATTAACACAAGAGCACTCTGCATTGCAGAATTGTCAAATATAATAAATCTAAATAATGTATATTTGATTTATTTAATTGTCTCTTTTTCAGGACCTTAAACTGTCAACGGCATCATGCAGACTGTACAGCCTGTACCACTCCCTGCATCACTATAAATACCACACCTTCCTGCACTGCAAGAAGGAGGTGAGTGTGTCTGAGCTGGGGGGAACTCCCTCTCCAGTACACTCTCAGCCACACACACACTCACAGCCACACACACACTCTCAGCCACACACACACTCTCAGCCACACACACACTCACAGCCACACACACACTCACAGCCACACACACACTCTCAGCCACACACACACTCACAGCCACACACACACTCACAGCCACACACACACTCTCAGCCACACACACACACTCTCAGCCACACACACACTCACAGCCACACACACACTCTCAGCCACACACACACTCTCAGCCACACACACACTCTCAGCCACACACACACTCTCAGCCACACACACACTCAGCCACACACACACTCTCAGCCACACACACACTCAGCCACACACTCTCAGCCACACACACACTCTCAGCCACACACACACTCTCAGCCACACACACACTCTCAGCCACACACACACACTCTCAGCCACACACACACTCTCAGCCACACACACACTCTCAGCCACACACACTCACAGCCACACACACACACACACAGCCACACACACACACACTGCCACACACACACTCTCAGCCACACACACACACACTCTCAGCCACACACACACTCACAGCCACACACACACTCACAGCCACACACACACTCTCAGCCACACACACACTCTCAGCCACACACACCCTCACAGCCACACACACACTCACAACCACACACACACTCACAGCCACACACACACTCTCAACCACACACACACACACACACTCTCAGCCACACACACACACACTCTCAACCACACACACACACTCTCAACCACACACACACACACTCTCAGCCACACACACACACACTCTCAGCCACACACACACACACTCTCAGCCACACACACACACACTCTCAACCACACACACACACTCTCAGCCACACACACACACACTCTCAACCACACACACACACACTCTCAACCACACACACACACACTCTCAGCCACACACACACACACTCTCAGCCACACACACACACACTCTCAGCCACACACACACACACTCTCAACCACACACACACACACTCTCAGCCACACACACACACACTCTCAGCCACACACACACACTCTCAGCCACACACACACACACTCTCAACCACACACACACACACTCTCAGCCACACACACACACACTCTCAGCCACACACACACACACTCTCAGCCACACACACACACACTCTCAGCCACACACACACACACTCTCAGCCACACACACACACACTCTCAGCCACACACACACACACTCTCAGCCACACACACACACACTCTCAGCCACACACACACACACTCTCAACCCACACACACACACTCTCAGCCACACACACACTCACTGCCTGTCACTCACCTCCTCATCACTGTCGTGTCCTGTGTATCACTCCAGTCTGTTAGAACAACACCTCAGAGTGTGTGTGTAGCAGTGTGTGTTAACATGTGTGTGTGTGTGTGTGTGTGTGTGTGTGTGCTGCAGACCCACAGCATCGAGCAGGCAGCAGAGGATCCTGGCCAGGAGGAAGTTGTTCAGCGCTGCATGGCCAATCAGAGCTGGCTGGACACGCTGTTTAACTCCTTCATCGAGCTGCTCTCTCTCAGCACCCAGCCCTGATGCCCTGAGGGGGGGAGGGGCCAGCCCAGGGGGGGAGGGGCCAGCCCTGACGCCCCAGGGGGGGAGGGGCCAGCCCTGATGCCCTCAGGGGGAGGGAGGGGGACGTGGGACCCCAGGACCGTAGATGAGCAGAACCTCTCTGTGCTGTTAGAGGAGGAAGAGGACTGGGAGAGGCCTTCTCAGTGACGAGGTGTGACCCATGTGACATCTAGGGACCTTGGCTTCGTTCAGCGGCCACAATAATAGAATCACAACGTCTTGATTGGTGAGATGACCCCACCGGGCCTGGAGGTCGCCGCCATTGGCTGGTCAAGAAGGAAACTGACCAATCACGATAGGAGGTGAAAGGTCACTGAAGGAAGACGAGAGATTGCACCAAGTCCCCCTAGCAACCGCTGTGACATCATATAACCGTTGTCCCGACGATGGTTCGGTGGGGGAAAAAAAACTGTTACTGTTTAGTTTTTACATAAATTATTTTTTTGAAAAGACTTTTAGCGTTAGCGAGCGTCTTTTAAAGAGGACAAGGAGTGAGAATGCTTTTTAAAACCGAATGAAAAGTGAGCGTTGTGTGTACAAGGACTTGTCCCTGTGTGGGAGAGTGGCATAACTGTTCATTAACTGGCTCGTTCTACACTAGGGGCAGCACCAGTGGACTGGGGTAATATATGAACACATTTTTATTATTTATATGAGGTTTTTAACATAAACTCTCACATGTGCTGGGATGCTGCCCTAGCATTTTAAATAACATTTTTCGCAGGTTATAAATACGATCTCACATCCACATATCGGAACTGTCTTCCTCTTCTGTAAAAACAAAATTATAAAAACAAAACAAGAAAAGAGCCGAGCATTTTGAGGAAATAATGTAACTATGACAACTGTAAAATGAGAAATGGGAAAAGTATATTTGAAACTAAAACATTGTAGTGCTTTAGTTCATTCATCAGAAACGCAGGTGCAAAGAAAACATAATGGCATAACAATATCCAGTTCCCCTAAAGTGGGAAAGGTTATAAATAAGTAATATTTAAAGAGGAAATAGTCACTTCATTTTTATCAGTTTGATGTTTGTGCATACTATTACTTATTTTGGAAACAATCTAGTTTTCCTGCTAAAAGTCTTTGTGTAAATACTGTACAGTTCTTGAGAAAGTCTTTGTTCTTCTGTACATTAACTCTCCCTGTATTTGAGAAACAAAATAAAACCTGCAAAGAACAAAAACTCTTATCGTTTAAAATGTTTTTATCGTTTGATAAAGTTTTGATATGACGTCGTTGTTTCCAACTCAAACTGAGCGCTGCCTACAACTCCCAGCATACACTGCGCACAAGTTGCCAAGTCACGGACGGTGACCCTACCCTACCTCGAGTGCCTGCCTCTTCTCTAGAAACGAAACCGAGAATGGGATTTCCCACGAAAGCTTGAAAACGGCAAATCGGACCCGGTATTTTGGGGATAATCCACATCGCAGGTCTTGATAGTTGGTACCTGGGCCAAACAGTACCTATTGCTTATGCCTGTTGTTGCATCATTCCGTGACAGGCCGAAACGTATAAAGGGCAAATAGATAAGGCACCAAGGTAAAGTCAGAAAGGTAAGACATGTCATAATTATTTTATATTTATTTAGACTTAAAGTTAGTTAGAATGTTAATTCTCGGCCGTGTGTAACGTTAATATGGAGCTTGCAGAAATAACAACATTATAACATTCGAATACCCTGACAAATGCCTAAATATAGGAAGTTGTCTATAGATAGGCTACGTATGATAGGCTACATGTTAATGTTAACATGACATTTTGATGGAATACGGTAATGTTGGTAGCTACACAGCGGATCGAGGTTAATATCACTTAAGTGATTGACTCTTATGAGGTGTACCTTAGCATACTGTAGGCTATAACTGTTGAAAGTTTATATGGGATGCAGACACGTCTTGAAATGACCTGTCACTAGATATTCCCGTCACCTTTAAAGCCAAACATGGACTAATTGCGATCCAAGTGTGATCTGTATGAAATAATTGAGATTACTCAAACATCGCTTTCGTTTCCATAGAGAGCCTACTATTTCCACTTTTCAGTTTTGCTTCCATCGTCCTTGACTGCTCAATTAAAGCTGTGCGTAGTTTACCGTTTTAAAAAAAGATTCGTGCTTGCGATAGCCTCTCCGCTTATTTCTTCTTTACGACAGACGCTCAAACTATACGTATTTATAGCTACTGATAAAATACGTCATCGCGTTTTTATTTATTTCTCCGAATTTCACAGTTTTTCCAGCCATGTCTCAGTCCAAACCTCTCCTCATCCCGTGGCTGAGAAAGCAGATCGATAGTGGGCGGTACCCAGGTGTTGCCTGGACAAATCAGGAGCGGACGGAGTTCTGCATCCCGTGGAAGCACGCGCTCAGACAGGACTCCTCGAGCGTCGACGTTCTCATATTCAAAGTACGGTCACCTTCCTCACCTGCCCCTCAATCCCCCCTCCTCACAAACCCACCGCACCCCACTTGACTCACCCACCCTCATCCACCTCCCCCCCCCTCCTTCCTCCTCCCTCCTGCCTTCCTCCTCCCCCCCCCTCCCTCCCCCCTTCCCCCCCTTCCCCCCTCCCACCTCCCTCCCCCCCCCCTCCCCCCCCCTCACTCCCTCCCCCTCCCCCCTCCCTCCCCCCCCCTCCCCCCTCTCCCTCGTTACCCCCCCAGGCGTGGGCGGAGGTCAGTAACCCCCCCTCTCCCTCGTTACCCCCCCAGGCGTGGGCGGAGGTCAGTAATGGCAGGGCTCAGGGAGACGCCTCCATCTGGAAGAGGAACTTCCGCGCCGCGTTGCGAGCCAAGGGCTTCCGGAACATCTCAGACAAAAAGAACGACGCAGCCAACCCCCACAGAGTGTTCCAGTGGCCCGACGCCCGACAGGGGTGAGGAGAGGGAGGGGGGGGAGGGGGAGGAGGGAGGGTGTGGGTGGGAGGAGGGTGTGGTGAGGGAGGGGAGGGTGTGGTGAGGAGGGTGTTGGTGAGGAGGGGGAGGGTGTGGTGGGGAGAGGAGGGGGTGAGGGGGAGGGTGTGGTGTGGTGGGTGTGGGTGTGGTGAGGAGGGGGAGGGTGTGGTGGGGGAGGGTGTTGGTGAGGGAGGGTGTGGTGGGCGTGGAGGGGAGGGGTGGGGGTGGGAGGGGGCGGGTGTGGTGAGGCGAGGCGGGTGGTGCGGGAGTGGGTGTGGGAGCGTGTGTGTGTGTGGGAGGGTGTTGGTGTGCAGGCGGGTGTGGGAGGGAGTGTGGTGAGGACGGCTGGGGGGGAGGGAGTTGTGAGTGGTGTCGAGGGTGTGGGGGTGGTGGGCGCGGGGTTGTGGGTGCGGTGGGCGGGTGTGGTGTGAGTGGGAGGGTGTTGCGGGGAGGGGTGGGTGGGCGGGAGGGCTGGGAGGGTCGGGGGGCGGCGGGTGGTGGGGCGAGGGTTGCTGGTTGTGATGGGTGGTGTCGCGGTGTGGTGAGGGAGGGAGCGGGTGGGCGAGGAACGAGCGACAGGAGAGGAGGGGTTTCGGGGTGAGGAAGCGGGTGAGGGTGAGAAGGAGATGGAGGGAGGAGGAGGGTGAGTAATAAACCATGTGTTAAATGACGGTGATTCACCTGAGACAACCTCTCTGTTTCCCTCAGCGATACCTTGAGTCTTCTGGTCTTCCTTTAGCTGGTTTAGCTGGTTTAGCTGCAGTTCTCTGGGCGTATGTGAAGCCCTCGTGACACTTCTTGTACAAAGAGCTGTAGAAATAAATGTGATGTGTGTTGGATGTTTTCTTTCTGAAGGTTCTCAGGAGCCCGAGGCAGCAGACTTGTCCCCTCTGGTGGATGGAGTGAGTACTACATGTTGATCATGATCATGAACCCGATCTGAGTGTTAAACACAGCTCAGAGGCCTCTACTTACACACGTCTATCTTGCATTTGTTTAGGAAAGAACATTTGAAAGAAGTGCAATACAAATGCAAAATCAGCTCAAACTATTTGAGTGAAGAGTTGCGTTTCTTTTTTCAAAGAGGATATTTGAGAATATCCCTGTTGCTCATCCAGTTTACTGTACGTCCTGTATCTGTAGCTCCACATCCTTAAGCTCATGAGGTGTTCCTGTGTTCCTGTGTTCCTCAGGGTACAGAGGGCCTGCATGTCCATGCTGTTTACCTTCCTCAGGAGACCAGTGTTCACAGGTAACAGAACATCTCTCACAAACAGGCTACTGGAGATCATAAAGCTGACTATAACTAAGATGACTAAAAACGGATGTTTACTCTCACGTTTGTTGTATGTAGTTTATATCATATTCACGCCTTTTTGGAGAATAGGGTGGACAGGGTGTTATGTAGTATGATGGTGCTGTGTCTTCCAGAGGGAGCCAATCAGGAGCCAGATATCCTGGAACAGTGCCTGAATGGGTTAAACATTGTGGAACCCCGAGAAGGTACGAGGTGTCTTTCTGATCTTCCTGACTTCATTCAGGACAACATGACTTCAAACTTAAATAACTTACATTTACATGTATTCATGGCAATAGGAAGATACATAAGACCATGTTTCATTGTAACAATTACAATGAAACAACATGAACCTCAAAAAAACTTGAAAGAGAGTAACAAATAAATGAATAATTATAAATGTAAAAAACATTCAGCGTTGGATCTTCCAGTGTCTTTTTATCATCCAATCACAGATGGACAAAATGATCAGAGTGTTTCCAGGGCAACAGCCGTATCTAGAACCAATGGGAGCTGAGGGAGGAGTTGCGTTGCTGGGACAACCTGCTTACCCAATGGGTGAAGTGGTGGGCGTGACCAATGAGGAAGCACTGGTGACTCAGCTGGTCAGCAGCATAACCAGCAACATGGAAGATCATTTCAGTGAGTTACCTAGGCTACCACATTCATACTTAGGCTACCACATATATCACCTTGGTAAGCAATCCATCACCTAGGCTACCACATCCCTCTAGAAATGACCAGCCACGTCAGCCAATCAGAACCACGTCAGAGCAAACATTTCACAACATGTTTTATTGAAATTTAAAGACAAATAGATACAAATAGGAATATACACCCCTGTCTCTCCCTCCACCCCTGTCTCCCCCTCCACCCCTGTCTCCCCCTCCACCCCTGTCTCCCCCTCCACTCCTGTCTCCCCCTCCACCCCTGTCTCCACTCCTGTCTCCCCCTCCACCCCTGTCTCCCCCTCCACCCCTGTCTCCCCCTCCACTCCTGTCTCCCCCCTCCACCCCTGTCTCCACCCTGTCTCCCCCTCCCCCCTGTCTCTCCCTCCACCCCTGTCTCCCCCTCCACTCCTGTCTCCCCCTCCACCCCTGTCTCTACAGAGACCCCACTTCAAGGTGTCCGTGTTCTACAGAGGGCCAGAAGGTGTCTGAGAGCTGGTGGAGAACGATGCCGGCTTCAGACTGGTCTACAGGTGAGCTCAACACACACATCACAGAGCCACAACAACACACAAACACCATGGCAACCTTCACACCATGGCAACCGTCACACACCCTGACCCTGTGTGTGTGTGTTCCTGCCAGGCCCGAGCTGACCCAGCCCATACTGGACCCCCGTGTCGGGGCTGCACCTGGTGTCCCTGCCCCCGATCAGGAACATGGTGGACCAGAACCAGGCCCGGCTGACCCAGACCATCCTGGACAGCATGGGGTGACGGGCTGGAGGTGGGGTGCATAGGCTACGTGGTATACGGCTGGCGGAGGGGGGAGAGCAAGGCGTTCTGGAGCCTGTGTAAGTTCGACCGCAGCCGGACGCCACAGGAGGTGTCCAAGAGGGAGCCCGCAGCAGCTGTACCTGGCCAAGGACTTTCTTCAGGGTGAGGAGGGGGGAGGAGTGAGGAGAACGACAGGATGAATTAAAACATATGATATGACTAGATAGATCATGAATAGACATATTATGACTAGATAGATCATGATGGTAGATCATGACTAGTAGATCATGACTAGGTAGATCATGACTAGGTAGATCATGACTAGATAGATCATGACTAGGTAGATCATGACTAGGTAGATCATGACTAGGTAGATCATGACTAGGTAGATCATGACTAGATAGATCATGACTAGGTAGATCATGACTAGGTAGATCATGACTAGGTAGATCATGACTAGGTAGATCATGACTAGGTAGATCATGACTAGGTAGATCATGACTAGGTAGATCATGACTAGGTAGATCATGACTAGGTAGATCATGACTAGATAGATCATGACTAGGTGTATCATTCCTAGTGTGACCCCCATGTGACCCCCCATGTGACCCCCATGTGACCCCCATGTGACCCCCATGTGACCCCTCCCCCCCAGGACTGCAGTCAGTTCATCAGCCAAGGCGGAGGGGATTCCCCCCCCATCTCTGTGTTTCTGTGTCTGGGAGAGAAGTGGCCCGACCTGGACGCCAGACCCTGGGAGAAGAAGCTGGTGACTGTGGAGGTGAGGGGGGCTGCTGGAACCAGCAGTGTGGGGGCTGCACATGTGATGTGAGGGGGCTGCTGGAACCAAACACACTGTGATGTGTGGAGCGAGGTGTGGGCCTTGTGTTAACCCATCATGTGTTCCCCTCCCGGTCTCTCAGGTGGTGTTCACGTCTTTGGAGATGCTGAAGGAGTGGGCCGTCGAGGGTGGCGCCTCCTCTCTGCAGTCTGTGGAACTGCAGCTCTCCCCTTCAGGAGTCTCTACAGGAGCTTATGGAGTTGTGTTGAAGAGGAACTGAAACACTCCAGCACTGAGCCATCACTGATGGCTGAGCGGTTAAGGAGTAGGGCTATTAATCAGAAGGTTGTTGGATCGATTCCCAGCCGTGCCAAATGATGGTCTGGGCACTACCCTGTGCCTCGTCATTCTGTGCATAAGAGCGTCTGCTAAATGACGAAATGTAAATGAAATGTATTCCTCCCCCTTCCTGACCCCTGAACACCCTACCTACCCTACCTACCCTCTCTTACTCCCCTTATACTCCCCTCCCCCTTTAACCCCTGACCCTCAGCTATTCCAGTCACAATGTTTACCTTTCGGAATCCCCATGGCAACACAGAAAACAACAATCTCCATGAACAAGGCAGCTCGGTTGTCTGGCAACCAAACCAACTGAACTTTAGTTTCATTTTTTGAGTTTAAAATGTGAAAAAGAGTTGTGTGTTTTTTATACAAGAATTGTAACAGTAATATTTGTAAAAACAAATAAAACTAATGCAGCACAGAGAATTCAAGCGACAAACTGGTAGCTTTCAACAACTTTATTTTCGAGAGCTATCTGTCTAGTTTCAACTATTGTGAGACGTAACATTGTGCATTTCATCTTAACATCTGAACTCTTAATTAATTATGTCAAGGGTATTCTGCAATCTTCATTCACAATTAACCATTAAGTAAATAAAACAGAAGTAAATGTAAAACAACGTAAATTTGGAACTGACATTTTTCCATTCCGTAATCTAACCATGTCACCAAACCTGTTCCTCTCCGACTCAAAAAGCCAATAAACCAAACATTTTAAAGTGTAGAAATATTATACACATCGATGAAGCTCTCTGTGTGTATCGTGTAGACACAGCGTGTCCTATGGACGCTATTCCTCTACGTTGTCTAGGTCGTCGCTTTCTGCCCCGGACTCCCTCTTCTCTGATTGGCTGTCTCCCGGACACGCTATCGGCACCAGCTTCCCCTCAGCATCCACTCCCATTGGCTGGAAGATGTTGTCCCTGGAAACCAGAAGGAATGACAAGACATTTCTTCATTTTATTAATTCGATCATTTTATCCAGAGCGACATGAACAGGAAAGCAATCAATCATCAATGATGCTAACTTTTTTTTATAACTTTGTTATCTATTTTTCGAAATGTTTGTTTCCCCCCCAAAAATGTATGGAAGCAAATCAGTGCCATAATGTTTTGAATTTTAAAAGGCATTGAATACTTAATATTGAAATTTAAACAACACTGAATTCTCATCTGAATATATTTCAATGTAAAATAAAATTCAGGTTGCTCAAATTCGACCCGAAAAAATTCGACCCTATCAAATTCGATCCTATCAAATTCGAGCCGAACATTTTCCAGCTGAAAGAATTAGAGACGAAATTTTCCAGATGAAAACATTGAGTTTTAAAATTCAAAACATTATGGCATTGGTTTGCTTCCATAGTTTTTCACCTTTTTAAAAAAAACTAAAACGGTAAATATATATTTTAAACCTTTTTCAAAAAAACGTTTTCAAAACTTTTTATTTCAGACACAACACAAAAACGTAGTTTTCTTGAAACTTTGTAAAACTTTTTTTTCATATTTTTTTTTCTACTGTTACAGACTGTGACCTGAGCCGTGACAGACACAGACTCACCTGGTCAGCTTGTTGAACACAGACTCACCTGGTCAGCTTGTTGAACACAGACTCACCTGGTCACACAGACTCACCTGGTCAGCTTGTTGAACACAGACTCACCTGGTCAGCTTGTTGAACACAGACTCACCTGGTCAGCTTGTTGAACACAGACTCACCTGGTCACACAGACTCACCTGGTCAGCTTGTTGAACACAGACTCACCTGGTCACACAGACTCACCTGGTCAGCTTGTTGAACAGCATCACCAGCCTCTGCGCCTCCTCCTCCTTGTCCTCCTCCGTCATGCCCTCCATGGGGTCAGGTAGCTCCGCCTCCACGCGCCCCGTCACCGGGTTGACTCGACCTTTGACCTGGCGGTACTCCTCGGTGTCCGAGTCGGAGTCGCTGGAGTACTGACCTCCCGTGCACTTTGATCTCTGCCCCCCCAGGAGCCCCCGGGTCGCCAGGAGCCCCGCCGCGTTGCCGTAACCAGCGTACTTGACGAAGCGGCTCACTGCGGAAACCATGACGACAAGAGGACAGGTGATGAAGGTGAGGGGTTAGAGAGGACAGGTGTGTTAGAGAGTGACAGGTGTGTTAGAGAGGACAGGTGTGTTAGAGAGGACAGGTGTGTTAGAGGACAGGTGTTAGAGAGGAGAGGTGTGTTGAGAGGACAGGTGTGTTAGAGAGGACAGGTGTGTTAGAGAGGACAGGTGTGTTAGGAACATGATGATGATGTGAAGGGTTTAGAGAGGACAGGTGTGTTAGAGAGGACAGTGTGTTAGGAACATGATGATGATGATGTGAAGGGTTAGAGAGGACAGGTGTGTTAGAGAGGAGAGGTGTGTTAGGAGCATGATGATGATGTGAAGGGTTAGAGAGGACAGGTGTGTTAGAGAGGAGAAGTGTGTTAGAGAGGACCGGTGTGTTAGAGGGGACAGGTGTGTTAGGAGCATGATGATGATGTGAAGGGTTAGAGAGGACAGGTGTGTTAGAGAGGACAGGTGTGTTAGAGAGGACGGTGTGTTAGAGAGGACAGGTGTGTTAGAGAGGACAGGTGTGTTAGGAGCATGATGATGATGTGAAGGGTTAGAGAGGACAGGTGTGTTTAGAGAGGACAGGTGTGTTAGGAACATGATGATGATGTGAAGGGTTAGAGAGGACAGGTGTGTTAGAGAGGACAGGTGTGTTAGGAACATGATTATGATTTGAAGACGGGCAGCACGGTGGCTCAGTGGTTAGCACTGTCGCCTCACAGCAAGCAGGTTCCTGGTTCGAACCCCGGTCGTTCAAGGTCCTTTCTGTGTGGAGTTTACATGTTCTCCCCGTGCCTGCGTGGGTTTCCTCCGGGTACTCCGGTTTCCCCCACCATCATAAAGACATGCAGCGTATGAATGTTGAATGAATGTTGGTGGTCAGAGGGGCCGTAGGCGCTGATTGGGCAGCCACGCTTCTGCACCACCGGTATGACTGGGTCTGAATGAATACTGGACTCTGTAAAGCGACTTTGAGTGCCTTGAAAAGCGCTATATAAATAAAATGTATTATTATTATTATTATTAAGAGAAGGAAGAACTTTAAAAAGTGTCGGCTTAAACGGTTACCGTTCTCCTTGCAGAGTACGAAGATGAGATCGGCAGCGCAGTGCTTCAGGTCGGTGTCCATGTGGGTCATGAGCCTGATCAACTTGCTCTTCACAGTGGAGCCCTCTTCTGGCCGGAGGCTGGCATCGCGCAGGGGAGGCAGGATCTGGTGTGTGGTGTGGGGAAGGGGAGGGTGTGTGTGTGGGGGTGTGGGGGGAAGGGGAGGGTGAGAAGAGCCATCCTCACATCTGCTATCTAGATTATGCCATGACCTGATGATCATCCAATGTGTGTGTGTGGCCAGGTGTGTGTGTGTGTGTGGCCAGGTGTGTGTGTGCTGTCTCACGTGGGTGCGGAGGTAGAGACGAGTCTCCCTGTGGGCCCTGCAGCTCTCAGTCAGCAGGTTCAGTATAGGGGTCAGCTTCTCCTTGACCTTCTCACCCTGAGGAGAAAAACACAGGACTATCACCTGGGGAGAAACACAGCGACTATCACAGCACTCTCTCTCTCTCTCTCTCTCTCTCCTCCCTCTCTCTCTCTCCTCTCTCTCTCTCTCTCTCTCTCTCTCTCTCCTCTCCCTCTCCCTCTCCCTCTCTCTCTCTCTCTCTCTCTCTCTCTCCTCTCTCTCTCTCTCCCTCTCCCTCCTCTCCTCTCACATGTGTCCAGGCGTCTCTCCATGACGAGCATGAGTGCGTGGACCCAGTCCATGTTGACCCCCTGGCTCTGCTGGGACTGGGGCTCCAGAGGCACGGCCAGCAGCACGTCCAGACATGGGAGGGGCAGCGCAGAGAGCAGGTTCACCGTGTGGCTGAGAGAGGGGAGGAGAGGGGAGATAGAGGGGGAGGAGAAGGGAGAGAAGGGGAAGGAGAGGGAGAGGAGAAGAGAGGGGGAGGAGGGAGGGGGTGTCAAGGTGAGAGCGTGCGTAGATGGTGATGGTGAGAAAGGAGGAAAGTAGCACAGAAAAGAAGCCAAAGTCAGTTAAAGAACCATGACCCCCCTCTCTCTCCCCCTCTCTCTCCTCCAGGCCTCCCTCTCTCCTCCTCTCTCTCCCCTCTCTCTCCCCCTCTCTCTCCTCGAGGCCTCATCTCTCCTCCTCTCTCTCTCTCTCTCCTCCAGTGCCTCCCTCTCTCATAATCTCTCTCCCCCTCTCTCTCTCCAGGCCTCCCTCTCTCTCCTCCTCTCTCCCGCCTCATCTCTCTCGTGCATCCCTCCTTCCCCCTCCTCTCCCCCTCTCTCTCCCTCAGGCTCCTCTCTCTCTGCTCCTCTCTCTCCCCTCTCTCTCCTCCACGCCTCCCATCTTCCCACCTCTCTACCAAATCTCGTCTCTCAGTCCTCCCTTCCTCTCACTCCGTCCTCCTCCCCTCATCATCTCCGTCCAGTCCATCCCTCCTCCCCCCTCGTCCTCCCTCCTCTCACACCTGCAGGTTTTTGTGTCCTCCTGCTCCTCGCAGGGCTGCATCAGGCAGAAGCGCAGCACGGCCACCAGGTGGCGATAGAGAGCTGCATCTTCCTGTCAGAGGGACGGGGAGAGCAAGAGTTATCACTGTGTTAAAGAGTAACTACCATAGAGCAAGAGTCCACTAGTCAGCTAGCCCCACTAGTCAGCTAGCCCCACTAGCCAGCTAGCCCCACTAGTCAGATAGCCCCACTAGCCAGCTAGCCCCACTAGTCAGATAGCCCCACTAGTCAGCTAGCCCTACTGGACAGCTAGCCCTACTAGTCAGCTAGCCCCACTAGCCAGCTAGCCCTACTAGACAGCTAGCCCCACTAGTCAGCTAGCCCCACTAGCCAGCTAGCCCTACTAGACAGCTAGCCCCACTAGTCAGCTAGCCCTACTGGACAGCTAGCCCTACTAGTCAGCTAGCCCCACTAGTCCAGCTAGCCCTACTAGACAGCTAGCCCCACTAGTCAGCTAGCCCCACTAGCCAGCTAGCCCTACTAGACAGCTAGCCTCACTAGACAGCTAGCCCTACTGGACAGCTAGCCTCACTAGCCAGCTAGCCCCTACTAGACAGCTAGCCCTACTAGTCAGCTAGCCCCACTAGACAGCTAGCCCCACTAGTCAGCTAGCCCCACTAGCCAGCTAGCCCTACTAGACAGCTAGCCCTACTAGACAGCTAGCCCTACTGGACAGCTAGCCCTACTGAGACAACCCCCATCCCAGGCCAGGTAAAGACCCACCTGGGTCGGGCTCCAGTCTGTGGGTGCAGTAGGTGACGTTGAAGAGGACCTTGAGTATCTCCACTGCCCGCTGGTAGGCCTCCTGGGGGACAGGGGGCGCTGTGGGCTCCAGCAGCACCTCGTACTGAGTCTTCCACTGCACGCACAGACACTGCTCCAGGGCCGTGGTGAGCACCGACACCCCCGCCCTCCTGAGGGGTCCAGCCCAGGGGTCGAGGATGAGGAACAAGGAGACTGTGGTTAGTTGAGCCTGTGTGTGTTGTGTGTGTTGTGTGTGTTGTGTGTTGTGTGTGTGGTTTGTGTTGGGTGTGTTGTGTGTAGTTTCCCACTCTCCTCCTGCTCTACTTTCTACATGCTCATTCTGTGTGTCACTTTGGATGAAAGCAGAATGAAAAACACGTAAGATTGAATAATGTAAATTCCTCCGTACCTGAAGCACCTGAGTTCTCAGCTCTGGTCTCAGAGCCGTTAGCAGGAACATCAGACGCAGCTCATAGAACTGGCCACTGGGGGGCGCTGGCATGCTGGTGCCCTTGGCCACTCTGTCTAAAACACCTGATAAGATCCTGTACAAGACAGAGGAACTGTATGAGATGAAGAGGGCTGCACACGCGTGTGTGTGTGTGTTAGTGACGCTCATCATCACCATCCACTAACTAAACCTGTTGCATAGCGTGTTAAGCTAAAGGTGGTAACTATGGAAACTAGCGAAGCGTCACGAGTGTGTGTGTACCCTGAGACTAAGGTGGTAACTATGGAAACTAGCGAAGCGTCACGAGTGTGTGTGTACCTGAGACTAAGGTGGTAACTATGGAAACTAGCGAAGCGTCACGAGTGTGTGTGTACCTGAGACTAAGGTGGTAACTATGGAAACTAGCGAAGCGTCACGAGTGTGTGTGTACCTGAGACTAAGGTGGTAACTATGGAAACTAGCGAAGCGTCACGAGTGTGTGTGTACCTGAGACTAAGGTGGTAACTATGGAAACTAGCGAAGCGTCACGAGTGTGTGTGTACCTGAGACTAAGGTGGTAACTATGGAAACCAGCGTAACGTCACGAGTGCGTGTGTACCTGAGACTAAGGTGGTAACTATGGAAACCAGCGTAACGTCACGAGTGCGTGTGTACCTGAGACTAAGGTGGTAACTATGGAAACCAGCGTAACGTCACGAGTGCGTGTGTACCTGAGACTAAGGTGGTAACTATGGAAACCAGCGTAACGTCACGAGTGCGTGTGTACCTGAGACTAAGGTGGTAACTATGGAAACCAGCGAAGCGTCACGAGTGTGTGTGTACCTGAGACTAAGTGGTAACTATGGAAACTAGCGAAGCGTCACGAGTGTGTGTTTACCTGAGACTAAGGTGGTAACTATGGAAACCAGCGAAGCATCACGAGTGTGTGTGTACCTGAGACTAAGGTGGTAACTATGGAAACCAGCGAAGCATCACGATGTGTGTGTACCTGGGACTAAGGTGGTAACTATGGAAACTAGCGAAGCATCACGA
>CAEFZP010001476.1:0-25963 GCA_903064625.1 Mallotus villosus
CTGTGAGAGTCCCTGGATACTGTATGTCTCTCTCTGTGATAGTCCCTGGATACTGTATGTCTCTCCCTGTGAGAGTCCCTGGATACTGTATGTCTCTCTCTGTGAGAGTCCCTGGATACTGTATGTCTCTCCCTATGATAGTCCCTGGATACTGTATGTCTCTCTCTGTGATAGTCCCTGGATACTGTATGTCTCTCCCTGTGAGAGTCCCTGGATACTGTATGTCTCTCTCGTGATAGTCCCGGATACTGTATGTCTCTCCCTGTGATAGTCCCTGGATACTGTATGTCTCTCCCTGTGAGAGTCCCTGGATACTGTATGTCTCTCCCTGTGATAGTCCCTGGATACTGTATGTCTCTCCTCTGTGATAGTCCCTGGATACTGTATGTCTCTCCCTGTGATAGTCCCTGGATACTGTATGTCTCTCCCTGTGATAGTCCCTGGATACTGTATGTCTCTCCCTGTGAGAGAGTCCCTGGATACTGTATGTCTCTCCCTGTGAGAGTCCCTGGATACTGTATGTCTCTCCCTGTGAGAGTCTCTCCTAAACGTCTCTCTGAGGGAGGCTCTCTGACGGAGGCTCTTACCGAAGTACTCCTGGGCTGGAGGGTGATCCATGTCAAACAACATCTTCTTGGTGAGACGCTCCAGCTCCTCCTCTGGTCGTGGAGCCGGGCCCTGGACACACACACACACACACACACACACACACACACACACACACACACACGTCAACATCACTGTCCTCCACCAGCCCTGGGGCTGTCACCACACACACATACAGCAGCCAGAATACTGACACACACACACACTGACACACACACACAGAGACACACACACACAGACACACACACACACACACACACACACACACACACAGAGACAGACACTGACACACACACACACACACAGACAGACAGCCAGACATACAGACAGACAGACAGACAGACACAGAGACACAGAGAGACACACACAGACAGACAGACAGACAGACACAGAGACACAGAGAGACACACACAGACAGACACACACACACAGACAGACACAGACTGACAGAGATACTGAAACACAGACTAACAGAATACTCCCACATGCATGTGCACACATACACTTGATTCAGGCTATCAATCACATTGTGTTTTTACATCCCAGCTGGTCACGCTGCCCCAGACTGGCCCTGGGGCCCGAGCAGGCCAACACATGTGCTCTCAACACTGTTTGATAGAAAGTCGAGCGGCTGGCCGGGCCAGAGTCAAAACAACTCCAGCAACTACAGGTCCACTAGTACACCTGTTACCAGCTCTATGTCAGGTGTTATAGAGCTACACCAGCCTTATGTCAGGTGTTATAGACCTATACCAGCCCTATGTCAGGTGTTATAGACCTATACCAGCTCTATGTCAGGTGTTATAGACCTATACCAGCTCTATGTCAGGTGTTATAGAGCTACACCAGCCCTATGTCAGGTGTTATAGAGCTACACCAGCCCTGTCAGGTGTTAAAGAGCAACACCAGCTCTATGTCAGGTGTTAAAGAGCAAACACCAGCTCTATGTCAGGTGTTATAGAGCTACACCAGCTCTATGTCAGGTGTTATAGAGCTACACCAGCCCAGAGTGGTCTACAGATCTCCCAGAAGCCTCTGCTGCTGAAAGCTGAGCTGGTTCTCTACCAGAGACTCGGCTGACCTTGCATGCGGGCGGGCTGAGGGCAGGCGGGCGGGCGGAGGGCGGGCTGGCGGAGGGCGGGCTGAGGGCAGGCGGGCTGGCGGAGGGCGGGCGGCGGGCGGCTGAAGGGCGAGCCAGCAACCAGGAAGGGTTAGGTAACAGATACTCCAACAGCAGATTTGACTTGACATTTGAAAAGATCCTAATTGTGGCATTTGGGAGCCAGGGGAATGTGAGAGTGGGGGGGTGGTCTAACCCTGAACTCCTGAAGTGGCCCAGAGGATTCCACGCCTGTCAGCACCCCAGATCCTTGACCCCTGACCCCAACACGCCTGGAGAGGGATCTGATCAGCCAGATAGATCTCCTGCTCAGAGCTGCTGCACTCGTGTCTGTCGGGAAACTGGGCTCTCCATGTGCTGCCTTTATATTAGCATTCAGAAGAAATACACTTTAAATATAATATTAATTGTGTCATACATTTCTCACGTGTATACTGTGGTTGGAAGAACGTGTTATAAACGTTTGTCCAACCAATGTAAACAGAGAGATGAGTGATGTTGAAATGTTCTCCTTGTCCTGGCACACACAGCACATCTAAAAAGGAGCAGGCTGATTTCAGGGCCGCAGGACATGATGACTGGCTGTGTTTACTGTCCTCAGAGCATCATAGAGCGTCTGTCCTCAGAGCGTCTGTCCTCAGAGCATCACAGAGCGTCTGTCCTCAGAGCATCACAGAGCGTCTGTCCTCAGAGCATCGCAGAGCGTCTGACCTCAGAGCGTCTGTCCTCAGAGCATTACAGAGTGTCTGTCCTCCGAGCATCACAGAGCGTCTGTCCTCAGAGCATCACAGAGCGTCTGTCCTCAGAGCATCACAGAGCGTCTGTCCTCAGAGCATCACAGAGCGTCTGTCCTCAGAGCATCACAAGAGCGTCTGGAACTTCGGGAGGCATCACAGAGCGTCTGTCCTCAGAGCATCACAGAGCGTCTGTCCTCAGAGCATCACAGAGCGTCTGTCCTCAGAGCATCACAGAGCGTCTGTCCTCAGAGCATCACAGAGCGTCTGTCCTCAGAGCATCGCAGAGCGTCTGTCCTCAGAGCATCGCAGAGCGTCTGTCCTCAGAGCATCTCAGAGCGTCTGTCCTCAGAGCATCACAGAGCGTCTGTCCTCAGAGCATCATAGAGCGTCTGTCCTCAGAGCATCATGGAGCGTCTGTCCTCAGAGCATCACAGAGCGTCTGTCCTCAGAGCATCATAGAGCGTCTGTCCTCAGAGCATCATAGAGCGTCTGTCCTCAGAGCATCACAGAGCGTCTGTCCTCAGAGCATCACAGAACGTCTGTCCTCAGAGCATCGCAGAGCGTCTGTCCTCAGAGCATCACAGAGCGTCTGTCCTCAGAGCATCACAGAGCGTCTGTCCTCAGAGCATCACAGAACGTCTGTCCTCAGAGCATCGCAGAGCGTCTGTCCTCAGAGCGTCTGTCCTCAGAGCATCACAGAGCGTCTGTCCTCAGAGCGTCTGTCCTCAGAGCATCACAGAGCGTCTGTCCTCAGAGCATCACAGAGCGTCTGTCCTCAGAGCGTCTGTCCTCAGAGCATCACAGAGCGTCTGTCCTCAGAGCATCACAGAGCGTCTGTCCTCAGAGCATCACAGAGCGTCTGTCCTCAGAGCATCATAGAGCGTCTGTCCTCAGAGCATCATAGAGCGTCTGTCCTCAGAGCATCACAGAGCGTCTGTCCTCAGAGCGTCTGTCCTCAGAGCATCACAGAGCGTCTGTCCTCAGAGCATCACAGAGTGTCTGTCCTCAGAGCGTCTGTCCTCAGAGCATCACAGAGCGTCTGTCCTCAGAGCATCACAGAGCGTCTGTCCTCAGAGCATCATAGAGCGTCTGTCCTCAGAGCATCATAGAGCGTCTGTCCTCAGAGCATCACAGAGCGTCTGTCCTCAGAGCGTCTGTCCTCAGAGCATCACAGAGCGTCTGTCCTCAGAGCATCACAGAGTGTCTGTCCTCAGAGCGTCTGTCCTCAGAGCATCACAGAGCGTCTGTCCTCAGAGCATCTCAGAGCGTCTGTCCTCAGAGCATCACAGAGCGTCTGTCCTCAGAGCATCATAGAGCGTCTGTCCTCAGAGCATCATAGAGCGTCTGTCCTCAGAGCATCACAGAGCGTCTGTCCTCAGAGCATCATAGAGCGTCTGTCCTCAGAGCATCATAGAGCGTCTGTCCTCAGAGCATCACAGAGCGTCTGTCCTCAGAGCATCACAGAACGTCTGTCCTCAGAGCATCACAGAGCGTCTGTCCTCAGAGCATCACAGAGCGTCTGTCCTCAGAGCATCACAGAGCGTCTGTCCTCAGAGCGTC
The DNA here is from genome assembly GCA_903064625.1 of Mallotus villosus. Classification (NCBI taxonomy): domain Eukaryota; kingdom Metazoa; phylum Chordata; class Actinopteri; order Osmeriformes; family Salangidae; genus Mallotus; species Mallotus villosus. The sequence continues at coordinate 4,024 of CAEFZP010001476.1, forward strand.
TGTCCTCAGAGCATCGCAGAGCGTCTGTCCTCAGAGCGTCTGTCCTCAGAGCATCACAGAGCGTCTGTCCTCAGAGCGTTTGTCCTCAGAGCATCACAGAGCGTCTGTCCTCAGAGCATCACAGAGCGTCTGTCCTCAGAGCGTCTGTCCTCAGAGCATCACAGAGCGTCTGTCCTCAGAGCATCACAGAGCGTCTGGAACTTCAGGAGGCATCACAGAGTTCCAGAGGAGCCGTCTGAGAGAGCAGCAGGCTGATGATGGAAGCAGCAGCATCGTAAACTCCAGGAGGATCGACACTCAGGACGTGATAATCCCCCCAGAAATACCATAACTGTCTTCTGCGGCTGTTCTCTCTCTCTCCTGCTACGACTCCCCGGCACATGAGGACGGAACGGACGAAGGTTCTAGAATCCCCGTGGCACCGCGTTCTAGAACCGAAGGCATGTTCTTATCGTCCACGGCAACCCACCCTTGAAGGAATGTGTTCTTTGAGAGAGGAGCCTTGCTTGTGTGGTACAGAAAACAGGCCGGGCGCAGTTAACTCCAGGTTTTGTTTCGTGTTTCTGTTTGAATGCCTCAAAGAGCCCCCCCAGATATGATCAGCAGTGCTGTGTACTCATTACGGCAGCAGAGCTACTCCCAGAGACGCTGCTGTAACACGGCTAATCTGAGCTTCACATCAAAGACACATGGAGACGTAGGTGACAAACTGCCGTTACCAGAAACGACTTTTCACTTTAAGCTTCATTTATGTCTCTTCCGCTCCCTGGCACCCCACAGCCCTGTTGCCACGGAGTTTCAAGCACCTTGTTAGGAAGCCTTTGTGACGCACAGAGTCGCTCCTCACATGAAGCTCAGGGTGCCGGGGGGGCAGTTTTATTGCATCCTCAAGGTGGGGTGGGGGGGGTCGTGGAGGGGAGGAGCACTAGGGCCGACTCTCAGCTGATGTCCTGACAGGTGTGTGTCCTCTCAACAACCCAACCTCAGGGTCTGTCTCCTGCACACACTGCTGAGGATACACAGTGATCTGTCTCCTGCACACACTGCTGAGGATACACAGTGATCTGTCTCCTGCACACACTGCTGAGGATACAGTGATCGGACATGAAGGAGGAGCAGCTGTTCCTAGGGCCCTCCCTCCTCGCCTCCTCCCCCACTCCTCCCTCCCCCACTCCTCCCTTCCTCCCTCCTCCACTCCCTCCCTGACAAGGGGAGCAGATGTTGTGTTTGGGGAGGAGGAGGGCATGTTAACAGAGACCCAGGTATCACAGCGGCGTGTCACGCTAGCTGAGTCACCCCGGGGTGCACCGCCGTGAGCCGTGCCAAGCTAACGTCCACCGTGTGAAGAGGTGTTTTAACAACTCTACACCTACTGGAGCGTTTCACTACGTGTTTGAAAACTAACGTCTGGGACCCCAAAACACCTCAGCTGTGGCTGGGTGAAGTCCTCTCTCTCTCTCTTTTTTTCTTTCTTTCTGTTTCTCTCTCTCTCCCCTCTCTCTCTCTCTCTCGATCTCTCTCTCTCTCTCTCGATCTCTCTCTCTCTCTCTCTCGATCTCTCTCTCTCTCTCTCTCGACCGCACTTGCGATTCCACACCAGAGAGAGACAGCTCTTGTTAAACATGTGAAACAGGAAGTGTGGAACACCTGGTCCTATCAGTTCATTCAAACAACCCCCAAAACCATCCTGTCATTCGACGAGACCAAACTTCTCCTCTCCCCTCTCTGTCCTCACGCACAGCTAGGCTGAAACACACGGCTATAATCCAGGTCTGATGTGGATCTCAGTCAGTGAGATTATGAGACTAGGACAGTGTGAGGGGACGGGCTCTGGACGCGGCCCAGCAGAGACGCACCGTGTAATCCTTCACCCACAACACGGGCATTATCTGCGTGTTTGTACCTAAACACGTCGCTGTCACACCTCAGAGTGTTGCTGCATTGTGGTGGTGCTTAAACCAGCCGGGATTAGCAAGGTCCCGTGATCTCAGCAGGACAAAGACTTAATCACTCGCAAACAAATTCATCCACAGATTAACGCTGATGGACCGTAGAGGCTGAGGGCTCTTTAGTGTCAGTGCTGAGGATTGAGCCGTGGCTGTTATCCCAGAACCTGATCTGAAACCTGAGCTGGCTGCGTAGATTAACTGCACATCACTCCCCCACCCCCCCCGGCCCCTCCTGTCTGTTTACAGAGATGGACAAAAAGCACTTCCAGAAAGAGCGTCTTATTAGCGCGATGCTAATATCTGGGCTGTACCCTGTGCGTGGGTTCATGTGGGACTGGATCATTATTGGATTGAGATATAAAAAGCATTTGTTGTAGCCCAGCTAAATGAGTGATTATTGCAGCTTAAGAGCCTCAGTTCTACGTGAACAAAGGAAGGATCAGTCACAATCCATTACAGGGAGGTGAATCGGACGCTGGAATACGCGGCGTGCATTCTGACGTTAAGTTTACTCCCTTAAGTATGCTCTCTGCTGTGACTCCAGACGATCCTCGCTCGCAGTGCCGTGTCCCCGGCAGTAATGCTGCTGTTCATCAGGGGCAGATTATGGGCTCGTCTACCCTACTAGTCTAGTGTGAGTCTCTCTGGGGACGAGTGTCTCTGGGACGAGTGTCTCTGGGACGAGTGTTTCTGGGATGAGTGTCTCTGGGACGAGTGTCTCTGGGACGAGTGTTTCTGGGATGAGTGTCTCTGGGACGAGTGTTTCTGGGACGAGTGTCTCTGGGACGAGTGTTTCTGGGACGAGTGTCTCTGGGACGAGTGTCTCTGGGACGAGTGTCTCTGGGACGAGTGTCTCTGGGACGAGTGTCTCTGGGATGAGTGTCTCTGGGATGAGTGTCTCTGGGACGAGTGTCTCTGGGATGAGTCTCTGGGACGAGTGTCTCTGGGACGAGTGTCTCTGGGACGAGTGTCTCTGGGATGAGTGTCTCTGGGACGAGTGTCTCTGGGACGAGTGTCTCTGGGACGAGTGTCTCTGGGACGAGTGTCTCTGGGACGAGTGTCTCTGGGACGAGTGTCTCTGGGACGAGTGTCTCTGGGACGAGTGTCTCTGGGACGAGTGTCTCTGGGACGAGTGTCTCTGGGACGAGTGTCTCTGGGACGAGTGTCTCTGGGACGAGTGTCTCTGGGACGAGTGTTTCTGGGACGAGTGTCTCTGGGACGAGTGTTTCTGGGACGAGATGATGCTCCATGTGGACAGGGACAGCTTCCTCCACCTCCTGCCAGGCCTACGGATGACCCCGCCTAGCAACGACCCTGAGACCTAGCGACGACCCTGAGGCCTGGACCAGGGAGACCAGCAGAGAGCTATGGGTGGAACAGGGAGACCAGCAGAGAGCTATGGATGGACCAGGGTGACCAGAGTGTTTGCTCCAGAGACACCAAGCTCAAGGCCACCTTCTCAGAGACTTGGAGAAACAAAATAGGTCATGTTGTTTCAGCTCCAAATGAGGGCTGGGAGAAAATAACAGTTAAATTGGAGAGCTGCAGCCTGACACAGAGAGGAGAGAGGCTGATAATCACCCCCCACAAAATCAACGAGTTCCATAATTGACATTTTCCACAGCCGCCCGTATCTTGCGCAAATTGAATGAAAATAAAAGGAGTGTTGTGAGGAATGGTGTGTGTGCAGACGTAGGGTGTTTGTGTGTGAGGAGGGTGTGTGTGTGTGTGAGGAGGGTGTGTGTGTGTGAGGAGGGGTGTGTGTGTGTGAGGAGGGTGTGTGTGTGTGAGGAGGGTGTGTGTGCAGACGTAGGGTGTGTGTGTGTGAGGAGGGTGTGTGTGTGTGTGAGGAGGGTGTGTGTGAGGAGGGTGTGTGTGTGTGTGAGGAGGGTGTGTGTGTGTGTGAGGAGGGTGTGTTTGTGTGTGAGGAGGGGCGTGTGTGTGTGAGGAGGGTGTGTTTGTGTGTGAGGAGGGTGTGTGTGTGTGAGGAGGGGCGCGTGTGTAAAAAAACAGGTCATGTGTCTGAAACTGACACATCCCCCTGCAAACTGACGAGGACAAGAGAGAGCAGGGAGAGAGAGAGAGAGAGAGGGAGAGAGAGAGAGAGAGAGAGTAGGAGGAGAGCAGAGATGAGAGAGAGAGAGAGAGAGAGAGAGAGACGAGAGAGAGAGATGAGAGGTGAGAGAGAGAGAGACCGGAGAGTAGAGAGAGAGAGCAGAGAGAGAGTAGAGAGAGAGATAGAGAGAGAGAGAGAGAGGAGAGAGAGAGCAGGGAAGGGTGCCACAAGCCATCTACACAAAAGAAATACAGATCAAAAACAAATATGCACAGGAAGGACTCTCAAAAAAAACAAAAACGCTGCGATAAAAGGGATCCCGTCCCTGCAATTACACTAACACGAGGTCAACAGTAGATATGATACAGGAAGAAGGAAGCAGTGGGCCTCTGGTTTGGAGGAGAATAGAGAATGATTCCCTCTGTGGTGACCTTTGTCTATATATAAACACACACGGTGACCATGATGCAGATTCACACCGGAGTTAACGCACGTTCTCACTCTCACTTCCTGACGTGTAATTACTGTAGACGCAAACCCTGGTCAGCTCTCCTCCACGCCGGCCAAACAGCTACATGCAAATAGGGGTTCATTTGAATGACATGGTGAAGGTTATCTCCTGAGGGAGCTCCGCCGAGAGGAAACCTTCTCATCCAGGGGAGCTAAACCACAGAGGAGGAGAACGTCCTTCAAGATTTATTCATTTATTTTTGTTTCGTGTTTTCTTACTAAACCCAGAAGTGCGTGTACTTTTTTGTGTTTCGTGGCCTGGGCATGGGGGAGAGAGAGGGGGAGAGAGAGGGGGAGAGAGAGGGGGAGAGGGGGCTTCCGTGCAGAGGGAGAGGTTGAGTAGAGGGCCAGCAAGGAGACAAAGACCAAGCGGCTATGCACCGGGCAACTGGAGCACGATGAGGGTCTAGGAGTGACAGGCCGCACTACCATCCTCCACCAATAGGGGCCGCTATTATGCAGACCTATCTGGACCTATCTTATTTTCACCTACCATCAAAACTACACGATTGGTACCAAGGTTAGAACAACGTCTAATGGTGTTAGGGTCTACATCACCAGGTGGGTCTACATCACTAGGTGGGCCTACACGACCAGGTGGGTCTACATCACTAGGTGGGTCTACATGACCAGGTGGGCCTACACGACCAGGTGGGTCTACATCACTAGGTGGGTCTACATGACCAGGTGGGTCTACATGACCAGGTGGGTCTACATGACCAGGTGGGTCTACATGACCAGGTGGGTCTACACGACCAGGTGGGTCTACATGACCAGGTGGGTCTACATGACCAGGTGGGTCTACATGACCAGGTGGGTCTACATGACCAGGTGGGCCTACACGACCAGGTGGGTCTACATCACTAGGTGGGTCTACATGACCAGGTGGGGTCTACATGACCAGGTGGGCCTACACGACCAGGTGGGGTCTACACGACCAGGTGTGTGGTGTGTATCTCGTGTGTTGTGGTGTGTGTGGGTCTGTGTGTGTGTGTGTGTGTGTAGTGTGTGTGTGGTTGGTGTGTGTCTGTGTGTGTGTGGGTGTAGTGTGTGTGTGTGTGTCGTGTGTGGGTGTGTGTGTGTGGGTGTGTGTGTAGTGTGTGTGTGTGTGCTGTTGTGTGTGTGTGTAGTGTGTGTGTGTGTGTGTCTGTGTGTGTGTGTGTGTGTGTGTGTGCCACGTGCACCAGGCCTAGAAAGAGGCAGGAAAGCATCATAAAACAAACAGCTCAGAGCGGCTCGGACAGCCGGAGCTCATCGAGTTGCCGTGGCAGCTATCGATCCGAGCGGTTATTTACCGTGCCTGCAGCGGCCCTCTCAGCCACGAGGAGCGCCCAGCGCCCAGACAGACCACGTTATTTACGAGGGCTGCTCTGACAAACACTTTGGTGCTGACGGATGAAGCGTCCGCTGCAGTCTGGAGCAGCTGTCTCTCTCTATCTCTCTCTCTCTATCTATATAGCTCTATCTCTCTCTAGATCTATCTCTCTCACTGTCTCTCTATCTCCCATGGTCTCTCTCTCTCTATTCCCTCACGTCTCTCTCTCGTCTCTCTCTCTCTCTCTCTGTCTCTCTCTTCTCTCAGTCTCTCCCCCTCTCTCTCCCTCTCTCTGTCTCTGTCTCTGTCTCTCTCTCCGTCTCTCCCCCTCTCTCTCCCTCTCTCTGTCTCTGTCTCTGTCTCTCTCTCCGTCTCTCTCTCCCCTCTCTCTCTCTCTCTCCGTCTCTCTCTCTCTCTCTCTCTCTGTCAGCAGTTCACTGGGAGAGGCAGGACCCAACCTGGGAGGTACTGCTGTTCTCAATAAACAAGATGAAACACAAACAGCCGGGAGAAGAAAACAAACAAATCAGAAACGGGAAGAGAGAGAGAGACAAACAGCGGAAGAGTGAGACGGTGTGAAAGAGAGAGGACATTTGAGACAGAGGCTGTTCTGAACGTGGTGAGTGTTGGAGAGGATGTGTGTGGGGCCAGAACATCACATCTCTTGAAGCTCCCTGCGTAGCGTGTAAATGAAGAGCTGCTAGCTGCTAACATCAAGTTACAGCCCTTCCCCAAGCAAACTGCCTCTCTCCATGAAAAGCTGTTTGTCTGAACGTGTTAGTGAAGCATCGCCACGGAGACCAGCACCATGGAGACCAGCATTGGCCTCAGTTCAACCTTCTACAGACGTTGTCTTCGGTTGATAACTACTGTAGGGCTACTTGAACTACTGTAAATAAACTCCACTTTATTAATAATAACAGCTTGTTAGTACTCTGAGGAAAGGACAAACATGTCACTTCCAAGACTAAACAAAATGGTGCCAACGTCTCTCCTTCTGTCTAAGAACAACAAGTTGAAGGATTTTACACAACAACACTCCCTGTCTTTTCAGCAATGACTCTTTTTTACCACCTGGAAACCAAGATCCAATTAACCTGAAGTGATTCAACCTTCTACGTCCCAATCCTGCCTTCCCTGTTCTATTAGGGAGGAGGTGGTAACGGATGCAGAACCTGCATCTGGGAGATAAGAAGTTAATTAGACGTCAACATGCCTCACACACGTCTCTGATAAGCACTAATCATGCCATCACATGGTTCTGTGTGGGCTTCAATTCAATCTCCATCTTGAAACAATATCAGCTGGTCTCCCCGCCAGCCTGTCAGGCCTCCGCAGACTCTCTGTAGATCTAGATAAGCTCGCTAGATGTAGATTAGCTGAGCTGAGAAGAATATTGTGACGCGTGGAACGTGAAACAGTTTGTCAGTGGCCATGTTGAAGCATTCCTCTCTTTAGATAGAAACACGCCGCCTGACAGCGTCAGCACGCGTGTCCATCTCCGTGTTCAGAGGGATGTAAAGATGATTTATTGGGTATCTGGAGAGCCCAGGAGCTTTGAGGCCTGTTGGGTTGTGAGGCAGGGTTCAGGGGTCACGGTGAGGTCACGGTGAGGTCAGGGGTCAGGTGCGGTCAGGGTCATAACTCCTGAAGCGACTGGGCTGAAAGGCGCCCCACAGCAGGTACACGTGTCTGGATGAGCTGCTGTCATGGTGACGCAGGGATATCAGGATCCACTGAGGCCAAAACAAGAGCACTCCACTGTCTCCACGGTGATCTGGCCACAGACCACTCCACTGTCTCCACGGTGATCTGGCCACAGACTAGCAGAGCTCCAGGGAATCCGATCGCTGTTTACTACTGCAGCACAGAGGGACGGCCCAAGAGGAAATCTCTCAGAGATGAATTGAGCTTCACTGAAACGACTTATAGAGAAAAGCAGCGCTGACACATCGGAACCTTCTAGAAAAACACCCCGGCTCCTGTACTTCAGGACCCCGACAGACAGATAAAGTATCTTCTTGTTTTTTGTTTTTTGTTGGTGGGTTTTAAACACACATTTGCTTGTCGCTTCCTAGCAACGCAGTCCTACAGTAAAAACACAGCCCTTGTCCCTGAAGGCAACACGATCCAGGCGATAAGTGTTATTTGTGTGGAGTCAGGAGACTCTCTCATGGCAGAGGCCAAGCCGTCAGGAGCCATATGTCTGCATGATAACATGACAGGTTAGCTGGCCCTGAGGTGACTTGCTGCCCTCTGATCTCTGGCCTCCAGTAACCCTGCACTAGACAGGAATGCCCTCTGGATGAGTCAAGCCGGGGGTTACTGACGTTACAACTGGGTCAAGCAGCTCCTTGGGAGCCCTGACTCCCTGACGAGGCTGGGAGCGGAGGTCACGTGAGGTGAGTCAGGCGAAGATGAGACGATACAGTTTCCCCAAAGAGAAAACGGGGCATGCGCAATGCATGCTGGGAAGCACGCAGGCACCATGTTGACCCGTTCGCTGTAAACAGGTTCTGACTGGAGATGCTTTCACTCTGCGGCGCTGCAGTTCTGCTCTCAGTTCTGCGTCCGTCTGGTTCCTCATGTTGATGTTTGTGTTTGTTGCCCAGAGCATCACTAAGCTTTCAAGGTTCTGTGAAGTTCGCGTCCTCACTGTGCCAGCGCCCCCCAGCCCCCCCCCCAAGCCCCGCCCCCCAGCGCCCCCCCCCCTCAGTCTGAAGGTGGAGGAGGCGGCGTTGGCGACATGCTGTGCAGTTTGCCGCAGCGAGGTCGAAAAAAGCAACCACGCAAACGTGACTATTTCAGACGAGTGCTGACACGCACGTATGCATATGCTCTCGCGTCGGTCAAAAAGCAAAATGGCCGCAGCTTCAGGGGGCCTCAGACATCTGAACTGGAGTGTTTGACAGCTGAAACCATCGTTGACCTTCTCGGGGGTTTTAGCTGCCAGCAGGGATTGAGCAGTTCAAAATAATCCCTCCTGTCAAATGTCACTCAAGCTCAGGAATAACAGAAGGCTTCATACAGCTTAGCCTTCCTCCAATTTCGGGAGAGACGGGAGAGACGGAAGAGACTCGTGGAAATTGTTGCCTTAACCGGCAGCCATGAAATCTGTTAATTTTTTTTCTACAATGGAGATCAAACGCGAGCTGGAGGATTTGGGTAATTAAGTGTCCTTGAGCCTTGTTGATGTGAAAAGCAGTACTTATACCTTCGCTCTACATCGCCAGTAACCGGCCAATGGTGGGAGGGTGCTGGGCAGCCCCAACCAATCAGAGAACAGTTTGCATCTTTGGCATTTGGACCCAAGAGTCGATTTCAGCCTTCTAATGACACAACTCTTCGATGAATGCTCTCAATTACGGGAAATTAACTTGTTAATAAAGTCTTCAATCCAAATCATAGACCCCCAACTGCGCATTACATAAATGTATGATTAACTGAAGCAACTGGACATCATTTTGGACATGATTATGAGAAAAATATCCGAACCGGACTATAAATTGCCCAGTATTTACACAACAGATTAACGAAAGCACCACCCCACTTTCATCAGTAGATTTAGCACTGTTTGTGTGTAAGGTTACCAAAATGTCATGACATCAGGGCAACCAGATTGCCGGTGATAAAGACAACACTGACAGATTTCCCTTTCACTCTAATCTGGCTTTCATATTGTATTTCTGCCCGTTCTGGCATTAAAGCGTGAAAGCATTGCAATATATACAGGGCTCAAATAAACAGAAAAACAGATTAGTGCTGAAATGTGGAGGGTGTAGAACGATCAGCAGGAGGTCATGAGGGGCTCGTCGAGTCTCTCTGGTCAGGAGGTCATGAGGGGCTCGTTGAGTCTCTCTGGTCAGGAGGTCATGAGGGGCTCGTTGAGTCTCTCTGGTTTCCATCTGGATCCAGAGCATGAGACTGTGGGGGGGGGAGGGGGGGGAGCGACTACCGTGGAAACCACAGGGTGGGGGGGGAGTGGGGGGAAGGGGAGCAGATCCCACTTGGCACACGAGGATATATTCTTAGGAATGAAACTAAAATACATATACGGTACATAATATAGCATAATGAAAGATTTGCTTTTATCTGAAATCAAAGAGATGTTCACAAATCTATTAAACGCCACCTTTTGTATTCATAAAAATACACCACACTGGGACTGACGAGCTCTTTTCAAGCAATATGTACACTTTTGTTTTGAACAAAATTAATTAGTTTTCTTTAATACATAAAGATGCTTGCCGCAATGTTCAATCTAATTTGTATTTAGTAAAATACAGTCCTTGATGAGCTATTCCCACAGGCCGAGGAGCTCTGTTTGTGTTTTGCGCGAGCATAAAATCCTTGAATTATAACAAACTCAGGGCTTGGTACTTTCCAGAGATTGTCGGCTGCTGAGTGTGTTGAGAGCACAACAGAAGTCTCAGAGGTACGGCCTCAGCGCTTCAGAGAAGGCCTCAGAGTTCCAGAGAAGGCCTCAGAGTTCCAGAGAAGGCCTCAGAGCTCCAGAGAAGGCCTCAGCGCTCCAGAGAAGGTCTCAGAGCTCCAGAGAAGGCCTCAGCGTTCCAGAGAAGATCTCAGAGCTCCAGAGAAGGCCTCAGCGTTCCAGAGAAGGCCTCAGAGCTCCAGAGAAGGCCTCAGCGATCCAGAGAAGGCCTCAGAGCTCCAGAGAAGGTCTCAGAGCTCCAGAGAAGGCCTCAGCGATCCAGAGAAGGCCTCAGAGCTCCAGAGAAGGCCTCAGAGCTCCAGAGAAGGCCTCAGAGCTCCAGAGAAGATCTCAGAGCTCCAGATAAGATCTCAGAGCTCCAGAGAAGGCCTCAGCACTCCAGAGAAGGCCTCAGAGCTCCAGAGAAGGCCTCAGAGCTCCAGAGAAGGTCTCAGAGCTCCAGATAAGATCTCAGAGCTCCAGAGAAGGTCTCAGAGCTCCAGAGAAGGCCTCAGAGTTCCAGAGAAGGCCTCAGAGCTCCAGAGAAGGTCTCAGCGCTCCAGAGAAGATCTCAGAGCTCCAGAGAAGGCCTCAGAGCTCCAGAGAAGGTCTCAGCGCTCCAGAGAAGGCCACAGCACTCCAGAGAAGGCCTCAGCGCTCCTCATTAATGTTCGACACCCAGGACCGACCAAGTGAGATCCTTCCACCATCCTGACCGTAGAGCTGGTTTAAAGCCCACAGGACCAAATGAAAACGGATATCAAACATTGTTTTCCAGAATTCTGCTGTGTTCAGGCTGCTGCTGTGTTCAGGCTGCTGCTGTGTTCAGGCTGCTGCTGTGTTCAGGCTGCTGTGTTCAGCCTGCTGTGTTCAGGCTGCTGTGTTCAGCCTGCTGTGTTCAGCTGCTGTGTTCAGCCTGCTGCTGTGTTCAGGCTGCTGTGTTCAGGCTGCTGTGTTCAGGCTGCTGCTGTGTTCAGGCTGCTGCTGTGTTCAGGCTGCTGTGTCAGCCTGCTGCTGTGTTCAGGCTGCTGTGTTCAGGCTGCTGCTGTGTTCAGGCTGCTGCTGTGTTCAGGCTGCTGCTGTGTTCAGGCTGCTGCTGTATTCAGCCTGCTGCTGTGTTCAGCCTGCTGCTGTGTTCAGCCTGCTGCTGTGTTCAGGCTGCTGTGTTCAGCCTGCTGCTGTGTTCAGGCTGCTGCTGTGTTCAGGCTACTGTGTTCAGCCTGCTGCTGTGTTCAGCCTGCTGCTGTGTTCAGGCTGCTGCTGTGTTCAGCCTGCTGCTGTGTTCAGGCTGCTGTGTTCAGGCTGCTGTGTTCAGGCTGCTGCTGCTGTGTTCAGGCTGCTGTGTTCAGGCTGCTGTGTTCAGGCTGCTGTGTTCAGCCTGCTGCTGTGTTCAGCCTGCTGCTGTGTTCAGGCTGCTGTGTTCAGGCTGCTGTGTTCAGGCTGCTGCTGTGTTCAGGCTGCTGCTGTGTTCAGGCTGCTGTGTTCAGGCTGCTGTGTTCAGCCTGCTGCTGTGTTCAGGCTGCTGTGTTCAGGCTGCTGTGTTCAGGCTGCTGCTGTGTTCAGGCTGCTGCTGTGTTCAGGCTGCTGTGTTCAAGCTGCTGTGTTCAGCCTGCTGCTGTGTTCAGGCTGCTGTGTTCAAGCTGCTGTGTTCAGCCTGCTGCTGTGTTCAGCCTGCTGCTGTGTTCAGGCTGCTGTGTTCAGGCTGCTGTGTTCAGGCTGCTGCTGTGTTCAGGCTGCTGCTGTGTTCAGGCTGCTGCTGAGAGAAGCTTTGATCCACAGGAATCGTCAGCCGCCGAGGAAACAGAACCTGCCAGACTGACTTAGGAGGAAACACTATAAGCAGCCTGTCACTTGAAATCACATCACCTCCGCCATATCAATAGAGTTTTCCCTTCCTGTGATGTGACTCGATGTTTTGCACCCTGAGGGGAATTGTGAACGACCAGATATTCTTGGAGAGATTAAAAAGGATAACTGTTTTTCTGAGGCCTCGAGGTAAGAGAAGTGTTCCTTTTGTAGAACTCAGAGCGCCAGATGAAGTGACCTAGAAGTTGTGCTGAAGGCAGGAAGTCAGACAGGAGACATCCTGTTCCTGGTTCAGCCTCACATCCACAGTTAGCTCCTTCTTCTTCTGTGGTGACACTACATTACGACGAGAGATGGATCCCTTCCCTCCTCAAACGGGCCCCAGGGACCTCCTCAGGAGTGGAGAGTTTTCTCCCGTCCTCTCAAGCGTTTCATCCTTATTTCATGGACGTCGGACCACAGTCCAACCCCAGACTCATGTCTCTTTTCCCCACTGACTAAGTTATCTGAAGGCTCATATTAAATGCCTGGAGTGGAGCTCTACCGAGCATCGTGGCACACACACACACACACACCACAGTACATCACACACACACACACCACAGTACATCACACACACACACACACCACATACAAACTGCACAGCTCTGATTTGTGGAGCAAAAATAAGAATCTACTCCAACTGAATGATCAGGCATGACGTTTCAGCGTTAGATAACTTCGAAATGAGCACAGATGCCCAGTGCTTGAAGGTGAAGTTAAACTCCGCCTTACATGAGACAGATGTAGTCGGATGGTGTAAACCCCTACAGGAAAGACCTGTTAATAATTCATAAAGGTTAAAACAACTGTTTATTCGAAGCATTTCAACGAAGGACGGTAAGAAGCTCCCTGTTGCATTGCCATCGAAAGCAATTAAAGCACAAACAAACTACACACACACGCATACACACACACACACACACACACACACACACACACACAGAGCCTCAATGCTCTGCGATGTCTTCTCCTTCATGCATAAATGCATGAGCAGAGATGGCTATGAACCAAGAAGAAAAATCCTGTTTCATGAAGATGGTCGGGTGCATTTTCATCATCTCTTTATAATAAAACATCACTTCTTGTGTCATAATTGGTATTCAACAACAACAACCAGGACGTGCACCTTATTTATGATTCATAAAAAACTCACAATATGTGAGCTACTGACATCACCTGTGATGTTTATATCAAGCTGCTTATAACCCTCCTGTGAACTGACATCACCTGTGATGTTTATATCAAGCTGTTTATAACCCTTCTGTGAACTGACATCACCTGTGATGTTTATATCAAGCTGTTTATAACCCTTCTGTGAACTGACATCACCTGTGATGTTTATATCAAGCTGCTTATAACCCTCCTGTGAACTGACATCACCTGTGATGTTTATATCAAGCTGCTTATAACCCTTCTGTGAACTGACATCACCTGTGATGTTTATATCAAGCTGTTTATAACCCTTCTGTGAACTGACATCACCTGTGATGTTTATATCAAGCTGCTTATAACCCTCCTGTGAACTGACATCACCTGTGATGTTTATATCAAGCTGCTTATAACCCTTCTGTGAACTGACATCACCTGTGATGTTTATATCAAGCTGCTTATAACCCTTCTGTGAACTGACATCACCTGTGATGTTTATATCAAGCTGTTATAACCCTTCTGTGATGTTTATATTAAGCTGCTTATAACCCTTCACGCTCACTGACCTTGTGTGGAGGCAGGGGCCCGGAGTTGTAGGGGGCCAGGCTGGCTGGGGGGTCGGTGATGTAGGTCTTCTTGGGGCCCGAGGGTGGGTAGGCCTGGCTGGGGGGGCCATCAGGCCTCCAGGCGGCCGGGGGACCTCCGTAGGCGGGCTGGTCCTGGTAGGTGCTTTGGGGCAGGGGGGGCGAAACCTTGTTGGTCCTGGTAGGCGCTCTGTGGCAGGGGTGCGAAGCCTTGCTGGTCCGGGTAGGCGAAGCCTGGATGGTCCTGGTAGGCGTTCTGGGGCAGGGGGGCGAAACCTGGCTGGGGGGGCCCGAAGGCGAAGTCAGGGCCCCGAGGCTGGGCTGGACCGCGGGCGGGCTGCGGGGTGAAGGGGTGGACCCCTGGGGCCTGGTGCTGGGGCCCGGGCTGGGAGGAGCGCACCTGGACATTGAAGGTGGGCTGGCTGGGGGTGGAGGCTGTGGCGTAGGAGGCCGGGACGGGCTGGGGCTGGGGCTTGGGCACGGGGCTGGCTGAGGAGGGGGGGGTGGAGGAGGCGGGGGTCTTGGGGGTGGACTTGAGGGTGGCCGTCAGGGGGGGCTGCGTGGGGATGACCATGCGCTTGTAGCCCGGCACCGCGGCGTTGGGACTCGTGACGGGCGGGACTCCAGAGTTCTGTAAACAAGACGACACAGTGGGAACCTTAACGTCAGAACTACCTTCATTATGAACTTTGTAACTCGTTTATTACTGCTCATAAAAGCTGTCTGAAAGTCACAAACTGTCAGATGAAAACACGAGGCACGACTCTGAGCCTGACTTAGAACAGCACTCTCAAATGAAGTCCAAAGTCAAGTTTTGGTCTACAGGTCACACGCAACCTGAAAAGCAGCGTTCCTCAAGCCGCCTCCCTCCCCTGAGCCCGTCCAGGATTCGATGCTGTTTATTGACAGCGTGGCTTACACTCCAGTAATTACCCAGGCTGCCTCCTTGGGATCGATGGCGGGGCTACCTCGACAGCAGAGCCCTGCCCTGCCCCCCCGGCCCCCCTCCAGCCCGAGCGGAGATAATAAAGCAGGCTGCGAGAGGATAAATAGTTAGTGGGAGGCCACCCTGACGTGGAGCTGGCGAGGTGAGAGGCTGCTGTGCTGAGTCAGCGTGGAGGACCAGACGTAACGCTAAATCACCATGAGTTGTGGTGCCGGTGTTCCTGGGAAGAGGACCCTGAACACACACACACACACACACACACACACACACACACACACACACACACACACGGAGCTCTCCTTACACACACACCACACACACACACACACACACACACACACACACACACCACACACACGGAGCTCTCCTTACACACACACACACACACACACACACACACACGGAGCTCTCCTTACACACACACACACACACACACACACACACACACACACGGAGCTCTCCTTACACACACCACACACACACACAGCTCTCCTTGCTCCACACACACACAGCTCTCCTCACTCCTCTCTCACACACACACATACACACACACCACAGACACACACACAGAGCTCTCCTCACTCCCCACACACACACACAGAGCTCTCCTCACTCCACACACCACACACTCCAGACACACACACCCACCTCCCTTCACACACACACTCTCTGGGAAACTGTGTCTGGGTGGAGTCCAGCATGGTTCTGTAGCAGTATGTAACATCTTCTCTTTGCAGCTGAATACACACACACACACACACACGCACACACACACACACACACACACACACACAGCCTTCTGTAGCTGCACGCCCAGACTGCATCACACGAGGGACCTGCCTCAACTGTCTGCCTCTAATCTGCCTCTCTGCACTGTGATGTACCACATCTGCCTCTACTCTGCCTCTCTGTGATGTACCACTTCTGCCTCTACTCTGCCTCTCTGCTCTGTGATGTACCACATCTGCCTCTCTGTGATGTACCACATCTGCCTCTACTCTGCCTCTCTGCTCTGTGATGTACCACATCTGCCTCTCTGTGATGTACCACATCTGCCTCTACTCTGCCTCTCTGCTCTGTGATGTACCACATCTGCCTCTCTGTGATGTACCACATCTGCCTCTACTCTGCCTCTCTGCTCTGTGATGTACCACATCTGCCTCTCTGTGATGTACCACATCTGCCTCTACTCTGCCTCTCTGCTCTGTGATGTACCACATCTGCCTCTACTCTGCCTCTCTGTGTTGCTCCACCAGTTCTTATTAGTGTCAGCGTCTCAGACGGCCTATAAAGGGTCTGTCATTAACCTTCCTGGGTCTTATTAGGTTACCGCCTGAAGGAGACAGAATCAGACTCAAGAATCAATTACTAGTTCTGCTGCACTAGTGGAGCACAGAAGATCCCTGTTTCTGATTGTTTCTTAAGATCATTTTACAACTGGGCCTGTTGAGAAGTGTGTATACAGTTATAGCCTGGATGTCTGTGTCATGGTTGTTTGTTTACCAGGGGCAGGTAGGGCAGGCAGGGGCAGGCATGGGCAGGTAGGGCAGGCAGGGGCAGGTAGGGGCAGGTAGGGGCAGGTAGGTGCGGGAGGGACAGGCAGGTGCAGGTAGGGGCATGGGGGCTGGTAGAGGTAGGGCTGGGCAGTAGGGATGCAGGCGAAAGGCTAATGGGGGGTAGGGATCAGGCGTGCAGGTAGGTGCTTGGCGAGACAGGGTAGGCGACAGATGGTTGCTTTTAGGTCGGTCCGCGAGGGACAGTCGGACCTGCTTTAGGGGTCAGGTGTGTGGAGGGGTGGAAAGGGGCGTGGTTTAGGTCCAGACTGCCTCTCTGACGCGGGGAGGGCTTGTTGTCCAGATTTGTCTCTTTTTGCTTGGAGGTGTCTTCCTTTTTTTGCTGTGTTTCAATTTTCACGGGTTTTCGGTTTTTCGTTGCGTTTTTCTGTTGGCCGTAGGTTTCGTGTTCTGTGGGTGATTGTCTCGAAGCACGAGACAGGTGATAGCGGCTGGGGGAAGGGGCCCACCTTTTACTTGCGATCATGGGGAAGGTCTCCTTCTTTTCTGTTTTGGGGTGTGCTTAGATCGTGTTTCGATCTGCTTGCGGTTTGTGGGCTTTCTTTTAGTCGTCTGCTTGTTCTCATCGTTTCTGTCCCTATATGGGGGGGTAGGCGTTTCAGGTGGCCATGTTGTTGGGTGTGGGGGGTATAGGGGGGGCATGTAGGGGCAGAGACCGGGCTAGTGACTACCCTCACCACGTCTGCCTCGCATGTAACGAACAGGCTCAGGCTTCCCGGCACTCAGACACAACATCAGAGATGAACTGATTCTGACTGATCTTACATCCTCAGAGCACCACAGCATGAGGGTGTGTACAATGAAGGGCGAAGGTGTCAGTTCCAAGCCAGCCGGGGCATGCGCAGGGCCGAGAGCGCGCCATCGCGTCGTCGAGGGACGAAGGGAGCTGAGCGAGGTGGGTGAGCTGAGCGAGAGAGAGCGCGAGCGAGAGCGCGTGAGCGCGCGCGCGAGCTCGAGCGCGACACCGGCGCGCGCTGTCGAGAATCGCATCGGTCTCCTCGTCTGCCGCGCGCCAACTCGCTCTCTATATGCTATCTGATCTCGCTCTCGACCGAGAGTCGTCGATGAACCTCTCTCTCTCTGACGCGCTATCGCTCGCTCTCGACTCTAACCTCTCTCTCTCTCTCTAATCCTCTCACCTCCGTGTCTCATCTCAAGGATCGTGTCCATGCAGAAATGTATAAAATATACTGTAAACGAAAATCCAGATAGCCCCCTCCCGTGCGTCCTACGTGATCAGCAGCCAGAGCGAGCCCACCCCAGAGGGAAGGAGGGAATACAACACCCCAAAGAGGTCACGTTTTCTTTTTAACCCATCCCTGTCTCAGTGAGTAGAGCTGATGTTATTAAAAAGTGGGTCTGTCTGCATCTGTATGAAAAAACCCTCATGATGCCAGTTCCGGAAGTGAAATTACTCAATTTAAAGTTTCATGGTCTTTAAATACTCTAGATTATTAATTTATCATAAAGGCCTTAAAACCTACATTTACTAGCAAGGCACTGAAAATGCAAAGGCCCCTCAAAATAATTACATCGTCATGGCGCGTTTTCCACCCATTAGATGAAGAGAACAAATATCTAATCAGTTCGAGGGGAAGGAGCTGGTTGAGAGCCTCACTAAGCCGGTTGAAGGTTTTCCTTTTTTCTTCAGGTTATTCAAATGAACATTTCAAACAAGATCACAAGTTCCTCATCTTCACAGCTCCAAACAGCGTTTTAGGGCTGATGAGAAAGAGATTACTGAAGTAGGGGGGGTGGGTGGGGGGGTTGAGTGGGGGGGAGGAGGAGGGGGTGGGGAGTGAGGGTATGTGGGGGGAGGAGGAGGGGTGGGGGCTTGAGCGAGGCCTAGGGTGCAGAGGTGCGATGTTTGGAGCGAGGAGACGGGGGGGACGGAGGGGGGGGTTCGGGAGGAAGGGAGGAGATCTGGGTCGGAGGAGGAGGGGGGGGTCCCCCCGAATCCGTGCTCCAAATTTAACCGCCTTACTGAGTTGGATATATGTTATTTGTTCCGAGGGTGTGGCACTAGGAGGGGGTGGGCATCGGTATGCACGGCGAATTCCGGAGAGGGGAGTGGGAGTGGAGGAGGGATGGGGGGGAGGAGGGTATCCTTTATCATTGAGGGGCGGGCGTGACGGAGGACTGAGGCGGTCCGAGGAAGATGGGGTGGGATCTTGGAGAGGGTGGGGGAGGCATTGGAGCGCGGAGTACTGGGACGGTAGGAGGAGGAGCGGGTGGGGGGAGGTGGCTGGGGGTGGGGCGTGAAGGTAGGAGAGGGGAGGAGAGGCCTATAGGTATGGAGCGGCCGGGTGGTGGACGTAGGAAGGGGGGGGGATGGAGGAACTGAGTGGGAAGGAAGGAGGAGGAGGAGGGGGGGGAGGATGGTGTGGGGGGGAGGAGCGAGAGGGGCGAGGAAGGAGGAGGAAAGGGGGGAGGACGTGGTTGGGGCTGTGGGGGAGGAGGGGAGGGGGAGGAGGAGGACGAGGGGGGAGGAGGGGTTGGGGGAGGAGGAGAGGGGGAGGAAGGAAGGAGGAGGGGGGAAGGAGGTTGTGGGGGGAGCAACAGCCTTCGCTCAGCGGCGCCGGTTTGGCCGGATTGAGAAACAGAGATTAACTGGAGGTTTAGGAGTCCGTAAGTACACGGTCACTCTCTAATTAGTCTTAATCTAAAAAAGGAACCCAAAACCACAGACCATCAGCCGGCAAACAACACGCCAAGACATGCCAGGAAACACGCCATGCACACGCAAGCAACGCCAGACACACGCCAAGCACACGCAGACAACGCCAGACACACGCCAGAAACACGTCAGACACACCCAGACAGACACACGCCGGCACACGCCAAGCACACGCCAGCACAAGCCAGGACACAGCACAGTCATGGGTCGAGGGCACCAGGCCTACACAGAGAGCATGCAGTCAGATATGTTTAGCTGGAAACACATAAAAACAATTGCCCATGTTGATTCTTCAACCCCTGTTCTCGTTCTCTGGGTAAGCCACTACACGAGCGACACCATGATACGACGCTTCTCACGTTGGCAGTGTTTTGGGGTCCTGGGACCTGCTTCAGCTGGCCCTGGGGCACTGGGGCAGTGCGAGTGTTGGGGCGGTCCTGGGACAGGATTGAGCATGGGGCGGGCGGTACTGGGGCAGAGCTGAGTTTGGGGGTCTGGACCAGGATTGAGCTGGGCTGGGTCCTGGGGCAGAGCTGAGTTTGGGGGGTCCTGGGGACAGGATTGAGCTGCCTGGGGGTCCTGTGCAGAGCTGAGTTGGGGGTCCTGGGACCAGGATGAGCTGGGCCCTGGGGTCCTGGGGCAGAGGCTGAGTTTGGGGGTCCTGGGACCAGGATTGAGCTGGCCGTCCTGGGGCAGAGCTGCGTTGGGGGTTCAGGGTTGAGCTGGGCCGGGGTCTGGGGAGAGCTGTTTGGGGGTTCAGGATTGAGCTGGGCCTGGGGTCCTGGGGCAGAGCTGAGTTTGGGGTTCAGGGTTGAGCTAGGCTCGGGGTCCTGGACGGAGCCCTCAGGTGGTCGACAGCTCAGCCAGGATCAAGCACTGATGTTCCCCTGCAGCTCTGCTTCTTGTGGGTAACTTGGCACTGTCACCTTCTTCTCCCAGGAGAGGAAGACAGATGGTGCTTTGTTATTTCTCAATTGTGTTTGAGCTTTTAGTTGTATGAAGCCCTCTGAGACTGGAACATGTTGGGCCGAGCGTGCCTGGGGGCATGATGAACCCATGAACCCTGTTCTAAGATTAGAACTGCCCCTCTTTCCCTGACACACACACACACACACACTACAGTGAAAAATATGGAATTAACCTTGTACATTATTTGCATATTTACCCTCTCTCTCTCCTTAGTCTGCGGTAACGGTGCCACACACACACACAAACATACACACACAGACACACACACACGCACACACCAAACATACACCCACAGAAATATCCTTTCAAAAGTTTTATCCTCCACTGTAATTCAGACTGACTTTGCAACACTTAAGTGTGAAAATTCTCAGAGATTCCCAAGAAAGGCTTTTTTGACACATTAAAATAGATTAACAGAGACTGTGCAAACCTGGGGGCCTTGGTAAATCTGTTAACTCTGCATTCCCACCACCGAGTGGAAGAAGTAGCAAGGAGGGGGAAGGAGGTGTAGGGGGAGGAGGAGGGGGAGGAGAAGGGGAGTGGGGGGTGGAGGAGGGGGGTGGGGGGAGTGGAGGAGGGTTCACAGCAAGTTTTGGGGAAAGCCCTCTGCCAGGAGAGTTCTGGAGTTGTCACTTTTCTTAAAAGTGCTCGGAGACCTGAAGCCAGTCTCCACTCTGAGGGCCAGTCTCCACTCTGAGGGCCAGTCTCCACTCTGAGGGCCAGTCTCCACTCTGAGGGCCAGTCTCCACTCTGAGGGCCAGTCTCCCACTCTGAGGCCAGTCTCCATCTCTGAGGGCCAGTCTCCACTCTGAGGGCCAGTCTCCACTCTAGAGGGCCAGTCTCCACTCTGAGGGCCAGTCTCATCTCATTCCCACTCTGAGGGCCAGTCTCCACACTCTGAGGGCCAGTCTCCACTCTGAGGGCCAGTCTCCACTCTGAGGGCCAGTCTCCACTCTGAGGGCCAGTCTCCACTCTGAGGGCCAGTCTCCACTCTGAGGGCCAGTCTCCACTCTGAGGGCCAGTCTCCACTCAGAGGGCCAGTCTCCACTCTGAGGGCCAGTCTCCACTCTGAGGGCCAGTCTCCTCACTCTCATGAGGGCCAGTGCGCGCTGACTGTAGCCCAATCAGAGAAGCTGCGGTCATGAACAAATGGCCCGATCAGCGCTCAGACTCTGTAATCTGTGAGTGTCTCCGTGACGGCGAGCACAAGCAGGCCGGCGTCAGAGTCGTGACTATCTCCTTCCATCCACATTAAAAACAATCCCTTCTCCTCGGAGCCGTCATGCATCTGAGGCTATCAGCCCTCGACTTAAATAGCTTCAGATAAAGCCCATTAAATATGATAAAGATGTCCGCTCGACATGTGCAGAGACCTCCAGCTGTTTTGAACTATCTCACATTTGCAGATAAAGAGCCCCGACTTCTCCAGCACACAGGAAGCACAGCTCCGTCTGAGGGGAGATCTCGTTCCCTCTGAGGAAGCACAGCTCCGTCTGAAGGGAGATCTCGTTCCTTCTCAGGAAGCACAGCTCCGTCTGAGGGAGATCTCGTTCTCCTCTTGAGGAAGCACAGCTCCGTCTGAGGGGAGATCTCGTTCCCTCTGAGGAGCACAGCTCGGTCTGAAGGGAGATCTCGTTCCCTCTTAGGAAGCACAGCTCGTCTGAAGGGAGCATCTCGTTCCCTCTAGGAAGCACAGCTCGGTCTGAAGGGAGATCTCGTTCTTCTCAGGAAGCAAGCTCCGTCTGAGGGGAGATCTCGTTCCCTCTGAGGAAGCACAGCTCCGTCTGAGGGAGATCTCGTTCCCTCTGGGCAGGAAGCACAGCTCCGTCTGAGGGGAGATCTCGTTCCCTCTGAGGAAGCACAGCTCCTGTCTGAGGGAGATCTCGTTCCCTCTGAGGAAGCACAGCTCCGTCTGAGGGAGATCTCGTTCC